>LOJH01016168.1:0-22998 GCA_001685095.1 Ellobius talpinus | reverse complement strand
CCTCTGGAAGAGCAGCCAGTGCTCCCAACCTCTGAGCCATCTCTCCAGCCCCCATCTTGCATTCTTAAAGTTCTTGGTCTGTTCCCTGTTAATCATAGCTGCTTGGCCAAACTTCCTTATTGATCAGAACCATTCTTTCCTAGCCCTCTTCGGCTCAGTGTCACTGGGGAGAATATACAAGTGAGCATCCTTGCTGTGGGACCAGGGTCTTAGGTTCATGACCATGAACTTCATGCGAGCCCTATATTGTTTCCCAAGTCAATTCAAGTTTATAGCCTTCTCCCTCTCCATCCCCTCCCTCCCTTCTGTCCCTGTAATGACCGAATTCTCAACCTCCTGTTTCACTGAGCAACCCCAGGACACAGCAGCGGAGGACCTGTGCAGATGTTCACATCTCTTCACCTCCTAGTCTATGAACTTGTGTCCTCACATGTCCCTCAGAAAGAGCCCTGGGCTCTCCCAAGCTGGGTCTCTCCTCTGAGCTAAAGAGCCCATCCCTTGTTCCTGCCCAGGGATGTTCCTGCAGCAAGGCTCCCTCCTGTATCACGAAATTTTCTTTTAATACTTTATGCCAGCATATGCATCTGTTATCATTGGTATTATCATTTTAAAGGCTATTTATTGTGAGCAGTGTCTCATGGTGGTCTTGAAGTAATAGGATCTGTGCCCCGTATCATGTTTTAATAAATACACTGCAAACCTAGAAACCAGGCTAGCTGCTTGGAGGGAGCCCTGGATGTTTCTCGAGCTAGGGAAGAGCAGACACATCCTCCCACGCCTTCTCTTTCCGTCCCTGTAGCCATTCCAACCCTGTCCAGGATGCCACTCCATCTCTTTCTAAGACTCCCCTGTGTTCTCACCAAACAGCGCCAGCCTTGGCTTTCCAAGTGTGTCCTCAAAGCACAGTCATTAGGATGCTGATCTGGGACAAAATGGGAGAGGACTGTTGAGTCCCTCTGTTGGGAAAGTGTCTCATCCTCCCTCAGCTGCATGGTAGCAGGGCTCCAGGGACAAGAGAATTTGGTGAGACGCATACACAGGAGAGACAGTTCATAAAGGAATTTTTCTGTAAAGACCCAGTCAGGGTCTAGATCAGAGGAGTGTGTCTCCCTTGACTAGCTAGTAGCAGGTGGGACAGGCATGGCGGAATGATCTTGGTGAAACCTGCACCAGAAAAAGCAGTTGGTCCAACTAGAGGAGGCCTTGGTTCTCAGTGCTGTCCCCAGCCCAGTCACCTCCTGTCCCACACCATTTGTGCTTTGAAACTACTGATCTATGATGTTGTCACCAAGGTCAGTGTCAAAGTCTGCAGGCCATCTTCATGTCCAGTGGTGTTTACAGCCTTGCAGCCTCCCTGGTCCATCACAGCCTCTCTTGTGCCTCCATCATTACCAGTCATCCAGGGTAAGGCTTCTTGAACCTTTCTTTTTCTTTCTTTTTTTTTTTTTGCCTATGATGTTTTCACCGATAATGCTAAAAAGTAAATCAAGCATTTACTTTCTGTAAACCATTGAAAATTTTATTTTGAAACAGTTTTTTGATATACATATAATGTTACCATTATTAAAGATAGAGCTAATTTGTATATTCATGAAATGATTGTGCTTATTTTATATAAAGAATTGAATCTTTCATGAATAGTTAAAACTGTAGAATGCAGTGTTTTCTTTAGCATTTTTTCAGGGTTGAATGCTATTTTGACTTTGTAATCATCAGTGTTGAGAATGTCACTCTGTATAAATACAGTAAGAATGGCAGAAATATATTTAAGGCCATTCCTGAAACTGTTGGAAACTGTGTTCTCGTCCTAAACCAAAATCTATTTAACTGTTATATATACATAAAATCCAAAGTCAGCAGCTCATGTAGCAATTCTTGTTTTTACTTATTTGAGACAGGGTCTCAGTTATGTAGCTCTGGCTGTCCTGGAACTCTCTATGTAGATCAGGTTGGCCTGGAATTCACAGAGATCCGCCTGCCTCTGCTTCCCAGGTGCAGGGACTAAAGCGGTGTGCCACCACACCTGGCAAGTACAATTTTTAAATTCAAATATCCTAATGCAACAAATGCAACACAATCCAAAGATAAACTAATTTGATATTTATAGGTGATGAATGACAACATAAAATATTAAAAGTACTTGTTTTCTATAATTAATTATATTTCTCCAAGAGCAGAAACTGTATGCACAGAGCAAACAGTGCAATTCATAACATAATTGTCTCAAATCCGAATGGAAGTGTTTTTGGCAGTGTTTGTTGGCATTGCCTGGCCTGGTGGCATGTGCAGGGCAAAGTGTGCAGAAGTAAAATCCACAGTGATGTCACATGATGCAACATGGTCGGACGCTACCAGAAGCACCTCAGCTCCTTATGAAATGGCTTCAAATTAATTTTTGATCATTGCTTTTTCAGGGACCTTTTACTGTTTCCAAATTTTATATAGATTTATTTACTTTATATGTGTAGGAGTGTTCTGCCAGCATGTCTGTACATGTACCACGTATGTGCCTGATGACCTTGGAGCTCAGAAGAGGGCATTGGACCCGCTGGAACTGGAGTTAGGATGGTTGTGAGCCTCCATGTGGGTGCTGAGAACCAAACCTGGGTCCTCTGCAAGAGCAACAAATGCTCTCAACTGCTTAGCCATGTCCCTGTTGCTATTGCGCGCGTGTGTGTGTGTGTGTGTGTGCATGAGAGACCTCTCTCACATTCGAGTTATGTGATTCCCACCATTACATGGTTACATGGTTATATATAAGTTGTAACCTATGGCCTAAGAATCTTGGACCCAGAGTGGTATGTGTGGCCTGTGTCGTGGGCTTTAATGTCTACTTTCATACTCCTACAGCATCCTAATTCTTTAGTAGAAGACTTAAGACTTTTTACATTTTTTTCTTCAATTAAAAACATACTTGGTGCAAGGCAATATGATATTGTCTTCTTAATTAGTTTTGTAGATTCAGCCAAATCCATTGCTAATGCTCCAACCAACAGAGGTAGGAAAAGATGCCCAAACTTCTGTGAGAACCATCCTAACAAAAACAACAACAGAAAGCCCTCCTGGATACCCCTGACTGTTGGCTTTAGCCATCAGCTTGGCCTGTCTACAGTACACAGCCTTCCAACCAAATCCTGTGAAGGTCCGTAATAGAGGCGGTTGACACCTACAATCAGTCAACTGCAGGAGACTGCCCTTGAGAGTATGGGTGGGATGTGTCTGGTTAGTTGAAAGCCATAGAGTAGAATGGCATTTGGAGAATCAGAAATTTTGCCTGGAGAGCTCAGCGTGAACTAATGGTGGCTAATGTATTCGGACCAGCTGGTCCCGCAGCCCACAGACATGTGACTGATCCTTAGCCTAATCTCTCTCCCCTCATGCCAGGCTTCCCCACCCCACAGTGACCCTACTAAGAGGTCACCAGGGAGGAAGCAACATGAGACACAGTCAATCAGTCCTAGTTATGTAACATCCAGCAGGGTCCATGAGAGAGGGCAGGGGCACAGAGAGAGACTGGGGTTGGTGACAGTGGGGTCATCATTCCAGCCCATGGCTCTGAAGATAAGGTATAATCCAACATCCATGTTTACTGTACTTCTGGCACATTCTGCTCCAGGAAGTCACAGTTTTGACTATAGAGGATGAAGGCAGGGGCTGCTACAGTGAGTCAGGGGCCAGCCAGAGAGGTGCATGTTGCTTAGGGCCATGGGAGCAGGCTCCTCTGGGGACATTCATGGCTTCTTTTTTGCATGCCAGCCTACTCTGGGCTTGCTGAGTGACTGGGGTAGTAGCTAAATGCCTCCTCTTTTATTTATAACATGAATCAGACCACCAATGAGCACAAAGCCCCTGGATGTCTAGTTCTGGAAAGCTGCCTCACCCCCATCTGCCCCTTTAGTTCATTTATAAGCTGTGAAGTGTCCGGCAAAACTCTAATCCTTGTATACCCCAGCAGGGTTCTTCAAAGGCTCTATGGAAATCCGGGGACTTGGAGGCATCCTAGGAGGGTGCCTGTCGGCATTGTGGGAGACGGAGGACATAGACCGCAAAGTGCTTGGGAGGCCCAGTGGAGAGTTATGGTCCCTGGAACGTATAAACTGTAAAGGGCCAGGCAAGCCCTTCCCCTCTGCATACTCAGTTAGTCAAGCATGCCAGAGAGATAGAACCAACGGATGTGCATGGCTGTGCAGACAGGGAGAGAGATTCACCTTCACCAGGGGGTTCATGCGATCACGGAGGACAAATTCAGCATTCACTGTGGGGGGCAGCGAGGGAGGAAGTGATACCATGGAGGTCCGCCTTCCTTTCAAGAGGTAAGTCCTTGGTTATGAATGCATTATGGAGCATGACTGGTCATACTCAAAGTCTACTGATTTAAACGGCTGTCTCATAAAAAAATAAATTCATAGAAACATCCAGAATGATATATGACCAAATATAGGGTACCATAGCCTGGTCAAGCTGACACAGAATTCCCTCTCACTTCCAATGTGGAAGCCCAGGGGTATACACTGTTCCCGGAACCTCGCCCCAAAGTACTGTCAACACTAGCTGTCTTTGCAGCACCCAGCCAGTGGCCTGAAGCAGGAGCAGCAGGTGTACTGGGTTCTGCTCTATGGCCCTGAAGTTTAGGATTGAGTCCAGCACTGTTCCCAGCCTTCCAGAGCACACAAGATGGGCACCTGGGCTCAGAACCATGGAGAACCCACCACAGCAACATCCTGAGCCCAGAACCTGCTGAGAAGACTTGATACTGCATCACCCACAGGGGCAGATCCTGTCTACAGCCTTCTAGAAAAACTCATGCCCTGGGCCTTGGCTACACACGGTATCTCCTCCTCCATCCCTAAGCAGGGACCTAGTGGGTGTGTGTCCTGCAACAGACCAGCTCCTTATAGTCAATAAGCCCCAAAGACCAACACAAGGTTATGCTTCTCATAATATTTTCTAATAACTAGAAACTAAGAACATCAAAAAGCTTCTGGAAACAAGGAGGTGTCACTACTAGCAATCAAACTTGAAAAGCACCCCCTCCCTCAGCCCTCTCCTTCCCAGCCCTTCTGAATTAGAGATCGTCATCATCAAAGGTCTCCAGGCACTTGAGCAACATCAAGTCATCATCGGTGAGAGGGTCCGGTTCCTGCAATTCAGCAAAGGAGAGGTTGGAAGTTAGGACCAACCCGTTTGCAGGCGAAGAGAAGGTCTCAGCATCCTGCCGTTTGGTACCCCTGCAGATCAGGGTTGATCTCTAAGGAGAGTAGGCCCTGGTCAGGTGATACCCAGATGTGGGGTTTGGGCTCTGCAAACCCCTACCCCCAACCCCGCTCTGGAGAATCTGAGCACTGTCAGAACCACCAGAAGTTGGAGCAAGGCATAGGAGGCCTCTTCACCAGAGCTTCCAGAAGCAACCCAGCCCTGCTAAGGCTTCATTTCAGACTTCTGGCCACCAGAACTACGGCATGAATCTCTGCTGTTTTAAGTCACTATTTAGAGAGCGACGTGGGATGCTAACGGAGCTTTGAGCTTCAATCACACCCTCCCATGAAGACTGGCAGGGGCAGCAGGGAGCTGGAGGTGTGACTTGGGAGAGAACTAAACTTCCCTTTCCACACCCACCATTCTATCCACAAGGCTTCCTACACCGCTGCTTTCAGAGCACAGCTTCCGAGGTCCCAGTGGCACCAGGAATCTGGATGGCTAACGGGACCCCAAGGTCCCTGGGAGGGTAAAATTCAAGCACTCTGCCTAGTGTGGACTCCTAACCTCTGTTCTTTGTCTCTGCCATGTGTGTTTGTAAACTCTTGGCCGAATGTACTAATTTAACCACATCCAGCAGAGAGAGCGGGGCCATGGCTACGAGGAACACTCAAGGACTGCTGGGAGAGCTACTGACCCTGTGGGGGTTCAAAGTGGTGTGAGCAGGGAGAAACGGGAGCCGGTGAGAAGGGGGCCAAAGCACACCTCAGTGTACGGAAATGGTGCCCCTCCACAAATGCTTGAACCGTGAGGTTACTATTCTAGACAAACAGTTCTATCCTGCTTGTTTAGCCAAGGAAAACCACGACTGTGCATCTGAAAGGGCCTGTCCCCTGGTGGTGTGATCACAAACTTCCTCCCCCACGAGAGTTTCAGGAATGGCCTGCTAACCAAGACTCCCGTGACTTATGTCACCATCAGGTATTATGTCAGCTTTCAGGAGAGAAGTCAGGCTTCAAAAGCTGGTCTGGAATACTACTGCACTCACAGGAGACTAAAAGAGCTTACACAGGACTTATCAGTGACTGCTGGGAGCCAGCCCTTGGAAGCCGGCCTCGCTTCAAAGGACTCCTGTGCAGATCTGTGCTGTGTGTTACATTTGTTTATGTCGTGGAATATTTGTTTAATGATGCAAAGATGTGTTGCATTCTTTTATGGCGCATGTGTTCAACTCTGTGAAGTTGTGTTACTGTGCCTGTCTAGAACATCTGATTGGCCTAATAAAGAGCTGAATGGCCAATAGCTAGGCAAGAGAAAGGATAGGCAGGGCTGCCAGGCAGAGAGAATAAATAGGAGGAGAAATCTAGGAAGAGAAGATTGAGGAGCAATAAAAGGAGGAGAGGAGGCCACCAGGGGCCAGCCACCCAGCCACACAGCCAGACACAGAGTAAGAAGTAAAGAAAGACATACAGGATTAGAGAAAGATAAAAGCCCAGAGGCCAAAGGTAGATGGGGTAATTTAAGAAAAGCTCACTAGAAACAAGCCAAGCTAAGGTCAGGAATTCATAAGTATGAATAAGCCTCCATGTGATTATTTGGGTGCTGGGTGGTGTCTCCCAAAGAGCAAAGAGTAAAATTAAATTAAATTAAAAAAAAGCAGCTACAGATCTGTCCTGGTGGACATTCCTCTGCCTCTTCCTTCCGTGCCTTGGTGTCCTCCATTGCACGGAAGATACCAGACTGAGGTCGAACAACCTTTGAGCAAAAGAGAGAGCCCGAAAGCCCCCTGGGTGACTGGAGTCAGGGTGGGCTAGAGTGCTCTCCCTGCTAAAGGACATTTTTTTCCATCTTAAAGGTGTCAGGCAGAGGTCTTGCTGTCCCAGCTCCATCTTACCTGGTTCAGCAGAGTGTTAGCGCAGCAAAGGCTTTTAAAAAACTCGATGATCTGCAAGTAGAGCTGGAATTTCTCCTCTGGATTTTCTGGGTTGCAGTTGGGAAACACAGAGCTGACAGCAGAACAAATGGAAACCATTTAGAATCCTAACCTTTCACCCAGGCCCTAAAGATTGGCTCTCTGTGCAAACTTCAAGCACCCAGCTGAATTCTCAAGTAGACCAGGGCTGTTCCTGGAAAATATGTACTGCCTCACTGAAATGCCTCATCTGGAAGGCCTGGACAGTGACTATGGCAAGCCTGCGCTTGTGTCTTAATGTGGTGTTCTAAGCTGTGACCCTCCTGAGTGAAGGAATGAGAGCCCTTCTTGCTCTCAGTCTCCTGCAGCATAGATCGGGGTGTTCATAGTGTGAGCTCAGCTAGGGAATGGTTCCCACAGTGCTTTTCCCATGATTCTCCCCTTTGAGCAAACAGTAGTTCTATTTAGTGGCTTGTTTCTCTCTAGCTTTAGGATCATCTCTGTGCAACTGGTGTCTATAGACTGAGAGTATCATAGGACAGATCTGCCAGCACTTCTTCCTGGAAGGATGTTCCAGTTAGCCCAGGAATCTTTTTCTATGGAAGGCAGGAGAAGACATTTTAATAGATGGGTTGTTTTCTCTTTTAATGTCTTTTCAGTGGGATGAGGCTTTCCTAACACTGCTTGAAAAGTGTAATCTGGCAACTTCTTGACAAAGTTGTCTTTACAGCCTAAACCCAAAGTGGGAATGATGGGTTCTGGCCATTTGTTGCAAAATGCTCCTCCATGCATTGGTGGGACGAGCTCACATTGCACTGCTTTCTGGCAATCCTCAAATTTGGTGAGACCTGGGTGAGGGAGGCAGAATGGAGGAACTAAGGTGGGTGTTCAGGCAGCCTGAAGCTCTGCTTGAAGCCATCCAGGCCATAGTTTCTAGGACTCCTTGCAGCCCAGGCTGCCTCTGGGAAGACCGTTCACTCTGACCATAGAGATGTGGCTGTCCCTCAGTCCCATGGCAAAAACTTACATGCCAGGTATATTTTTAGCCAAGATACCTGCCAAGACCACAGCATCTCAAGCAGCAGCTGCAGAGGCTCTATTCTGGACTGTCTCACTCTAGGGAAAGTCTTCCTTGATACAGTTAGAGCTAAGATGCTTTTGGCTTTAAATTTTTCCAGATTCCATTTGACATCTTCTCACCATGGTGCAGTTACCCTTGCCTCTCCTCCTCCTGTTTCTCCCAGTACCCCCTCTTTGTACAGCTTGGGGATCCCTTCAACTCAAAGCTTATTCCTAAGTTGGCCCATGTTCTCTGTGCCCCATTTCTGGCAGACTGACTGCCACTCCCTGCCTCATAGACCAAGGGTCAGCATTTCCCCCCCAGACTTACATTCTGACACCCAACCCACAGAATGATGGAAGGGTATCAGGACTCTTGTAAAAGAGGCCCTAGAGAGATCTGTTTACACAGAGAAGGTGATATCTACAGGAACTGGCCCTCTCCAGACATCATCTCGGCCTTGACCTTGAAGTCCAACCTCCAGAACCTCAAACAATAAGAGTCAGTTGTTTCTAAGGTGTGCTGTGAGGGGATGGGCCAGTAATGGGGCTGTGGCTGCCCAGAGCAGGCATAAGTAGAACCAAGACACACGGGGAAACTAGACAAGGGAGACACAGGCTCTTAGAGCCCTGAGCAGACAACTGTGACCAGTTCTGGGTCAGGGGGGATACATTTCCTCCTCTAGGGGTTATGTGTCTGTCTTCGGAATGCAGAAGAGTAACTGCAAACACCTCAGAAATGGGGCACTCGTGCACACATACACACACACTCACACTAGCAGTCTCACAACTATATGCATGCTCACACAACTTCACGTATGTACACACGCACACCACACACTCACCCAGAGGTACTCTCACACTCATGTCCACACGTCCATACTTTCCCATGCCACCTTCCTCACCTGATGTTAGGCATGTGCTGAGCCTCGCTGCTGTCCAGGAAGCTTGCCACATCAAAAGCATCTTCAAAAAGGATCTGAAAGAAAACAAGATGGCACAAAAAGGGCAAGATGCCAACAGTGCAGGAGTAGAGCTGCTGCAAGAATGTATGCATGCATGTTCTGAACCAGGGATAGGTGAGTTAAGAATCACCGAGTAACTATCAGAGATGCTCATTGCTGACACACTGAACTATTTCTCTGCAGTCAATTCCTTCACTGTGTGATAACATAAAATTACGATGATTAATAACATGAGAATACACTTCCATTGTAGACTCATGTTGTTTATACAGCTTTCGCTCCTGCTTTTTCTGAATTTGTGTCCAAACAGAATACCAAGTGTCCAAACAAATGTTATTTACACTTCAGCTTGGGAGACTTAGCAAATAAAAACACAGGCTGCTGAGGTAAATCTGAATAACAGATTAGAAGACTTAATACTTATTCGGCACAAGAAGGTTCCAAACACTGCAGGAGAAATGCTTGAATTAAAAGCATGATTGGACCTGCCTCCTCTCTGGCACCCACTTATACTGGCAGTCACCCTGAGGGGACAAGAAAGGTTTGCTGGCCTTGATTGGGTGGGTGCTGGCAGATCTGCCTGGGGCTCTCACCCCTACTGGTATATGCCATTCTTTCCCAGAGGGTGAGCATTTTCTCTTACAGTCTTACCCAATTTGCCCCCCTGGGACACAGGCCTTTGAGAGTTTGGCCAGGCAGCTTTCTGGACACTGGACACTTGGTGTCTTTCCTGACATCCCCGTGGTCATGTCAAAGGCAATCTGGAAAGGGGCCATGGAAGGGCCCTGTTCTACCAGCTTTATGTTCCTTCCCCCGAATCTGAGATAGAGAGCCCAGAGAGTTAGCGCCCAGCTAACCTCACAGAACCACACATGGCAGGTCACTCGCTGTCCTCACACATACAAAGCCCTCTCATGGTTCCTCAGGACTGCCCCACAGCTCTAATCACCTCTTCCTGGGCGGACTCCAGTGAGCAGCTAGCCCCTTGGCTGTCCATCCCACTGTCCTTCACACTGTCCTCCACACAGGCCAGCTCCAGACAGGCCTCTGTAAGGTCTGAGAAGCTCCTGTTCTGCTGCTCCCATGCCTGCAGGAGACCGGCCTTCTTCTCCTCAGAGAGAGTCTGCCACAGGTGGGAGATGGCTGCGGAGACTATGGGGAGGGTCACTTCCTGTGGGGAGATGATGCTGTTCATGGTCAGGAGGTCCATCGTCTGCTTGTAAAAGTTGAGGTACCTGGAACAGAAGTGGGGTATCCCTCAGACCTGTAGCCGGCTCCTTGTGACCAGGCCACAGCTCACAGTCATGGCTACCATTCCTTGGTTTTGTCTCTGCCTTCCATGGCCCTGGGAATGCAGAAGTCATCTCGAGGGCCATGGAGGACACAGATTTATGTTTCTCCCTTTTCTTCTCCTAAGATCTCTGCCTCGTGGAAGGCCTGGATGCATCAGCTCCCTTCACTATGGGACATTCTGAGGCTATGAAGTAGCCGGCCTGCTACACTCCTCCTTTAATTTTGGGCTCGAAGGACTCAGCTATGGAGTGAACCTCCTTGTTTCCAGTCCATGCCTCTGGAAGCCAACATGGCTGCTGGAGGGTCTTAACTCTGTGGAGGAGGCGTTCGAAGTCTCAGCCAGCGCAGATGTGGCCTGGTCCTCCACCTCTTCTAAAAGCAGAGGTGTGTATGAGGTAGAAGGAGGGGGAACACTAGAAATTACTGTCAGCAGCACTCTTTCCCAAATAAACACCCATTCTAGATAAAAACAGTGGATTTGCTATACAAACGTCACTTTAACAGTGTTTGCCAAGCCCCTTAGCTAGTCTCCATTGCGGTGCTTCCCACATGGAGAGCCTGTAGTTCGGTGATTTGGGACCTGGTCTGAATCATGCATGCTTGGAGGCCACCACACGGGCCAGCTGGAGTCTGTCCCCTTCCCCACAGAATCCCCCTGTGTGAGTAAACCATCCCACCCCATTGCACACACCGTTCAAATTCCAGGAGATCTG
This sequence comes from Ellobius talpinus, assembly GCA_001685095.1. Lineage (NCBI taxonomy): Eukaryota > Metazoa > Chordata > Mammalia > Rodentia > Cricetidae > Ellobius > Ellobius talpinus. Next base: position 11,860 of record LOJH01016168.1, on the reverse strand, counting down.
GCAGCAGAGTGGAAGAGGCCTGTGAGAGATCGACTTTTTTCTCCTCTTCTTCCTCCTCTTCCTGTCTCCCTTCCTCCTCTCTCTCTTCATCATGTCCTCCTTCCTCAGCATCCTTCCCAACAGCCTCGGTGGGGTACCAGGGAGGAGAGCTGTTCTGAGGAAAACTATCGAGGAGTACGCTGGGGGAGAATACAGAGTCAAGAGAGAGCTAGGCAAATATCGCCAGTGATTCTACTAACTATATAAGCCAACTGTATAGATGACAATCAAGTAATCCTCGGGAATACAAGATGGCAGGCACATCATTTGAAATTCGGTCAATTTACCATCGCCACAGGCTATAGAGGAAAACTCAAGTGCTTATCTCATTCCTCTGTGAACAAGAAGAAAGTGATAAAAACCTGCATGGAGGGAAATTGGAGGTGATTTATTTCTTCTTGACACATTTTTTAGGCCTTCACATGGTGTGTAATTTGATTTTTAATAAATTTTTTCACTAGGCTACAATATAGCAAGTACTTAATATTATATTGTTAATTTAATTAGTATTAAATATTAATTTAGCCAAGGATATATATTTAGTAATTGTTTCCCACAGGCTATAATACACATTCATTGTTAAAATTTGGAAAACAGGACTGGAGAGATGGCTCGGTGTTTAAGCACACTGGTTGTTCTTCTAAAGGAGCCAGATTCAATTCTTAGCACCCACGTGGCTGTTCATAACCATCTATAACTCCAGTCCTGGGGATAGAACACCTAGTATCCATCTATACTGCACACACATGGGCATACATGCAGGTAAAATACCCATACATATAAAATAAAAATAGAACAAAAAAATTTTGACTTAAAAAATAAAATAACATTTTGGAAACCAGAGGAAAAAGTACAGAGAAGAAAGTCATAGTTCTAAGTGTCCATACTAAAAAACAAGCAAACAAACAAAACTCCTGAATACCAGTATCTCTTCACGCAGGCAGGCTGTAACAAGTAGCTTGTAGCCCTCTCTGGGATGGTTAACCAAGGCTTGCACTCTGGGTCTCATCCTGGACATATATCATGCCATTGGAGATGGACATGCCACGGGGCCATGGGCATAACAGGAGCCTGACGGTTGCCCCTCAAGTCCAAGATGTAGTCAGAGCCACTCTGGAGCCCATGGGTTCCATGCCCAGGAAGGGACATTTGTCATGTTTTGACAGCAATGCAGAGCAGAGACTGTACATAGACACCGTGCAAAACAAGCATAGGCAGCGAGAAATTCAAATGGAAAACCTGACTTCTCTTATGCTTTGGATACCAAGTTCCCCTCCCTCTTTTCCCAAAAGGTCTCATGTGTTGAGTGAGGGCTTGGTCTCTGTTGGTGATACGGTTTGGGGGAGTCTTGGAAATATCAGATTGTAGGGCCTAGCTAGAGGAAGTAGCACTGGGGTGGGGCTTTGGGGGTATCTTGTCCCTGGCTCCCCTTCTTCTATCTCTCTTTGCTCCCTGTCTTCTGTGAGGTGAACAGCCCTCCCCTTCCACACATTCCTGTTCAGGCTCACAGGGCCAACAACCATGGACTGAACTGTCCGTAACTGTGAGCACAAGAAACACTTCCTCCTCTGTACTGCCTGTCGTCTTGGGGGGTCTGAGTCAGAGTGATGAGGAAGATAACAAGCAATGAAGCCAAAAAAGGAGAAAGACATTCCTCAAGACAGTCTCTCTGTTCAAGCTTGGCTGTGACGCCAGCTGAGACCCTTCCACATCTGTAACACCCGTCTTTTCCCTAGGGCACCAGGGCTGCTCTGGCTGTACAAAGTCTAATTTGGCTTGTATTTTTATGAGATTTGAAAAGGATTGGTATTTTTAGTATATATACATATATATATATATATACATATATATATATATGTATATATAATCACACGCCCCCACACAGAAACATCAAGATACATGGATAAATTCCACGGTGTCATTTCTCTAAAGTGGTGTGGAAAATTATCAATACCAGATGGGTGGCTAGGCTTCAGGGTTAACGTGACTTTTCTTTGAGTGGTGAGATGATACAGTTTTATGCTTTTCTGTATTTTTCTGATTTCTGTAATAAGCATGAGTCACTTAGGAAGAGTACCCGTGGCATGCTATTAAGATAAAGGAGCACAGAGTTCTCCCCAGAATGAGACAGCTCTAAGTGGGTGGGCCGCAGCCCTGATGGCCTCGCTTACTGTAAGCCGCTGTTCCTCAGCATCGAAGGCTCCCTCCTCCTGGTGCCTGCCAGGTCTTACCTGTCATCCTCTGAGTACATTCTGGCATATTCTTCCTTGACCTCCGCTAAGCTGCTGGCATTCCCATCCTCCAGGTTGTAGGAGCCTATGAAGGAGGCGAGGGCCAGAGTCATAAAGAGAAAAACCAGACCCTTTGGGTCTCTCCTGCCTGTCTGGCTCAGGGAGCCTCAGGAGGGGGCATGGAAAACCTTGACCCTCCCAGGTTTAAAGAGTGCAGTCATTTCCCACTTCTCCAAGACATGAGGGGAGAGCTCAGGTCAGTACTGGTCACTAAAGCTGAGGTCAGGGGGCCTTCAGCAGAATCCTGTTAAGGAACTCATCAAACCCACACAGCCTGGGGACCCTTGCCCATGTTGCTAGGGTGCAAATTCCCTGAGATGGGGGCCAGTTATAATATACTGTTGCTCCTAACAGGAGTCTGCCAATGTTGTGAAACACAGGCTCTGCCTTCGATGGGAAATCCAAACCAGCCTTCTCTCGGGGGAGGGCTCTCTTGCCTTTGAGCTTCAGTAAATTATCCAGGGTTTGTTCCAGCTCTTGGATATGAATCTTCGTCTTATTCAGTACCTGCCACTGAGGACACAGACACTGTTGAGAAGACAGCCTTTCAGTGCTGCAGGGACTATTTTCTTTTCTGGGCCCAGAAAACCCCTTCTCGGCCTGAGGCCACACCCCCTCAATGCAAAGTTCCACCCTTGGCCTCGTCTGTACAGTGGAGAGGAGGTTTGTCTCACTGCACAGAAGGCATGGAGATGCGTTCATATTCTAGAAAGGGGTGCTCACTGAAATACCACAGTCTCTGGAAACAAGCCGTGGTTAGAAAGCACCTGCCGTGGCTGCAGAGGCTGCTTGCAGGTGGGATACAGGTAAGGAGGCTCAGCAGGGTCAGCCTCAGGCTTGCACAAGGGCCCACTGGACTTCTGCCCAAGTTGTGACTATGTGCAACTCAATATCCTTCCCTTAAAATGTGTATTTGCTGAATGCATATATGTCATATAGCTAGGCATGGTGGCCTATGCCTATAATCCCAGAATTCAGTAAGTAGTCAGGAGGAGATCAGGAGCTCAAGGTCAGTTGAATAGTGAGTTCAAGGCCAGCTTAGGATACATGACACACTGTTTCAAAAAAAAGGGGAACAAATAAAATAATTAAACACCTTTTTATGTCATCAAAGCATATTTCACATGATCTAAAAATAGCAAATGTTCTGTGAATTTGAACTCAGAAGTTTACTCTTCCTTCCCTTCCCACGAACATGACACGCAAACTCACCGAGTAACCACATGTCTCCCCTGGACCCCTAATGTCCCCTCTTATGTCAGGCTGCTCTGCGGCTGGTAGAGAACCATGTCTTTGCCAGTTTGTTTCGGGGCAGCAGGGCGGGCAGCTCGAGGCCAGCTCTTGCCTCACTCAGCAGTCCCCTGTGGAAGAATGTTTCCCACATCCGTAGGGCCCCCGTACCTTAGAGGCTGTGAGATCAGACTGAGAGTAAACGGTTTTCCTCAGGTTGTTGAAGAGCCCTGTCAGGGTGGCTCGATGGCGGGCCTGGGACAGGCGTCTGCGGGCCACCCGAGACTCAAGCTGCTGCAGCTCTCCCACTGGCTGAGGTGCCCCTTCATCACTGGGATGGTTGCCTTCTCTAGGGGTGGCCATTATAATCTACAACACAAGATACCCCTTTTAGCACTGCTAAAGACACAACATTGAGGAAGACAGATGGACAGAAAGAAGGCAGCTCTCAAGGCCACGAATATACCAATGAGCCCTACACAGCAAGTCACAAGTGAACCCCAGGTCTCCTACTGAAGCGTGACTCCTCAAATCACAAAGCGTTTATGGTGAACTTTCAGTTGAGGGACACTGGGGCTCACCCCTGCAAGATGCCAGCACATCACAGGGACTCACAGACATTCATTTCCGCAGCCAAGATTACACCTGAACCTCAAGAGCTTGTCCTTCACAGTCTGTCCAAAGCTGGACGGACTCAGGGTCCACACTGTGTGATCATTCTAACCTTAAGAATGGCTCTTTTTTGGTATGGGAAGTAGTTACAAACGAAAATAAAAAATAAAGAAACTCCATCAAAATTTCCGCTGTGGGTCTGTGGACTTTCACGCGTGTGTATTATACTTCAGGAAGAAAGAGGAGCCATAAATACGCTATTGTTTATGAAAGCCAGCAATTACAGGACACTTCCCAGGGGAGCAGGCACGGCCTTGCCATGTCTTGCTTCTGTTACTTTGTAAAGGTGACCATTGTATTGACATTTGTCACAGATGAGTCTATAGAGCAGAAGTCTTCCTTTGGTGAGACGCTGCTGAGATTGATATTTAAGGTTTTTTCTTCTTCTTTTTCCAAGATGTTCTCATACAGTCCAAGCTGATCTCAAGCTTGCGATGTAGCTGAAGATCCCCTTGAACCCCGATTCTCCGGCCCCTACCTCCCTGATGCTAAGATTACATGTGTGCACCGTAACCCAGTGTTATCAGTGCTGAGGACAGAACCCAGGGCTTCCTGAATCTAGACCAGCATCCTGCTAATGGAGTCATGCCCCCAGTCCTGGTACAGAAGTTTTAAGGAGAGGCAAGGTCAAAGGCCTCTTACTTGGGCACTACCCGTTTCACCAGAGGAGGCTCACCCTTACACAGAGAGCTCCTCTCCATAGCTCTCTAAGCAGAGGGGCTGTATCTTCTTTCCCTCTGAGCAGCAGCGCTCAGTGCTGCCTGCTAGGTTCTGCTGGGTCCACACTCCTGAGCTCAGTGCTTCAGGACAGGGAATTCATGACACTGGTAAGAGTCTGACCAACTTTATCACATGACAATCATTCGGAGATTCAGACCAATAGAATCAGGCTGAAGTTCAGCTACAATTGTAACCAGAGGTTTGGCCTTAAAGAGGTGACTGGTTACCCAGTCTGTGACATTCCCTTATAACATCAAAGAGTCAAAGCCATAGAGGAGAGGCTAGTAGGAGACACTTATAGTTAATGCTACTAGAACCTTCCCAGGATTTTACAGTGTCTGATAGTCACAGCTAAACCCTCTTGACTTGAAGGGAATCCGAAGCTTTTCCAATGCAGTGCCAATGCCCGTGAGTTGGTTTCCTCTAAGGTGCACACAGATACACATAAAACCTCTTCTAAAAGCCCTCGCAGGTGAAGGTGTGTTAAGAAGTCTGCTCTCCGCAGTGCGAGGAGACAGAGCAGGAGAGAGTGTACAGCCTGGAACTCCAGCACCAGGAATAGCAAATCAGCTTGTAATACTCTGAAAACATCCAGAATTTTCCAAAGATCAATTCTTCTGACTACCCCCACCCCACCAAATGAGATTCTGCTAAGTAGCCCAGGCTGGCCCAGAACTCTCCTCCTGTCTTGGCCTCCCGAGTGCTGGATTACAGATACACACCAGCATCTCTGGCTCATTTTGGTTCTTTGACAGAAGAAATTGTTCCTATTCTGCCCACTGGCCTCCATTTTTTCCGCCCCTATAACCCATCTCCATCCCCAGGCTGGTCTCTACCCATTTGGAGCTGCCTTGTTCTGTCTACTTTAAATCTTAATTCCCCCGAGGAGCTTGCCGGTCTGCCACACTGGCTTCCAACCGAATCTTGTTTTCCCAACGTGTCGACGGGACCCTCGATGAGGCTCCATCTCTCAACTGTTGGAGAAATCCTTCCAATCGTATGGCAAAGTGCAGCACTGTGCAGGCAGATATGGTTTGCTCCATCACACCTTCATGCATCACCGCTTCCAGACAGAAGCAAAGAACGCTACTGAGCTGCCCACAAAGACAAAAATCTCCCAGGCATGGGGAGGAGCAGAAGCGATGGTTGAATAAGGCGAGGGAAAAGAAGATTAAGAGGAAAACATGGAAGAGGAGAAGAATTTTTAATTTTAGTTTTCTCAAACCATAAAGACTTGCTTACATTCCAAGCTTTCACCATGCTGTGAATTCAGTTCTTAGCAGAATTCACAGTGAGATACCAACAATTAGAGATGGGCTAAGGAACCCATCAAAGCCAATACGAGGCACTTGTTACCTAAGAACAGTAGAGGGAGATCATACAGGAGCAGGAAAACCCCATTCTTACTCAGGAGACTGGGCACGGCCAGGGGAATGAATGTGTATGCACCTAAGATGGCCCAGGATGGAGGGAACTCAGTGTGGGCAAAACAGTTTGCAGGATAACATTGGTTTTGTTGCTGCAGTAGGGATGGAGGGGGTTGCTTTGTTTTTGAGGTAAAGTCTCAAGATTGTAGCTAGTAGTCTCAGCATCCCAAGTCGTAGGACTAGAAGTAAATGTTTCTATGCCTAACTGAAACTACTTAGAGTAATCCCAGGCAGACTGAAAGTCGGGGCTCCCATCTGAGATCCTAGTACTTGGCAGGCGGCAAAAAGACTGCCAAGAATTCCAGGCCAACCTGGACTACAAAGTGAGACTCTTGTCTCAAAAACTCCCTAACTTGAATTGGCTACGCAGATCAATTGGTAGATGGCTTGCCTAGCATGCACAGAACATTGGATTCCATCCCAAACCCCACAGAAACGTAAAACTAGGTAGGAGGCACTTGAGAAGCAGAGGCAGGGGCATTAGGAATTCAACATCACCTTGACCTATGCGCCAAACTCAAGACTTCCTTCAGTGTCACAAGACCATTTCAAACAAGGAAATGAACAGCTTCTCTCTCCAAACCAAACAAAACACAAGAAACAAACAAAAACCAACCAATCAATGAATGCAAACAAAAACAATATAAAGATGCCATGGAACTCATTATTTTGTCTGATAAACTTTTTTTTAAAATCAATTAAAAATAAATACCAGGCAAGGCTTTGCCTAAAATAAGAGATTTTCTAAAAAAAGGAAAGAAAAGAAAAATCCAGGCGTGGATGACATGGAGCCATACTCAGAGAGAGCAGAGCCAATGTGTGTGCTGTATGGGGAAACACAAGTCAGCTGTGGACAAGTTTAAGGCCCAAGTCATAATAACTCACTCTCTATTCGCCAGTCATTTGACCAGGATGGGCCAAGAAACTCTTTAGATCTTACTTTCTCTAGCCGTAACCAGGAGGTAAAAATTCCTTGACTACACCGCAGTCTAAACTCTCTCACGTTACTTGGTCATGGTTAGGAATCTGGAGCAAGAGCAAACGACACACCCATTCACACGCCAGCAGGGGAGGGGGTGTGTGAGCCAGTGCGTCTTAAAGAATAGTGACAAAAAAATGTCTACTGAGCACTTCCTGTGTTCCAAGACCATTCATCCGGGCACCAAAGAATCTACAAGGCCTTTAAAAATGGCCTGACTGGTAACATATTTTCCCCTCAGAAACTTACTGTTGAGTTATGCCAGAGTGGGATCAACTTGCCCGGCAGTTTTTCAGTAGAACAAAGCAAAATGGTGGCTTCATTGATAGCATCTTTCAAAGGGGGAATTTTTGACAATTCAAACTGCCATGCCCATATTTCTTAAGACATCTCATCTATAAACCGAAGCACACTTTTTCTCTCTACTTTTTCTCCTCCTCCCCCACTTTTTTCCGAGTCTCCTTCCTTATGTAGTCCTAGATGGCCTTGAACATAGGATCCTCCTACCTCAGCCTCCTGAGTGCTGCGATTACTGATGTAGCCCACCATGCCAAGGTCCAAAACACACTTTTCATAGCCAAATATTTTCCTATACAAACTCCACTTAATACTAACTCAGAACTAACATTTCACCAAATTTCCCAAGGCCAGATGTGGTGACACATGCCTGTCTCAATCAAACAAACAAACAAACAAAAACTAATGAATAAGCCAACTAACCTAAATTAAATTTACTAAATGAATTAATTTTTTAAAATTCCCTGGATTAAATAAAAATAAATGTTCTCATTTTTTCCAGGTTTCAGAAGAACTTTCAATTCTTTTTAAGCTTAGGTTTAAAATACCTCTAAAAAATATTTGAATGTGAGCCTTTCTTAATTAGCAAACTAAAGGCAGAATGGTGCAATATGCTGGATAATGTATTTGGGTTTCCTTTGATTTCCTATGCCCATTTGACTGTGTAAAAAAAAAACAGCATCACTATCAAATATGAAGGAGTTGAGATGATATACAATCTATATATAGGAGTCACAGACCTTAGCTCTGGGAGTCGCTGGTGACCCACATACATCCTATAGGAAAAACACACATGCTCTAGAGTCATGGGTAACACACACACACACAGACTCTAGGAGTTGGGGACGGCACAGACGTACATCCTCCAGGAGTCGCAGGTGACCGCACATGCTCTAGGAGTCGGGGATGGCACACATGTACATCCCCTAGGGGTCATGAGTGGCAAACACACAGGCTGTAGGAGTCGGGGATGGCACGTACATAGCACGTACATCCTCTAGGGTTCGCGGGTGACCAACATGCTCTGGGAATCGCGGGAGTCACACATACACATACTGTAGGTGTCAGGGATGACACACATGTTCTAGAAGTCATGGGTAACACACGCATACATGCCCTAGGAGTCACAGGTGACACACATGCTGCAGGAGTCATGGGTAACATACACATACATGCTCTAGAAGTCACAGGTGACAAACACACGCGTGCTCATTTGAACACAGATTAAAAATTCCCCTTCATTATATCATTTCGTGCGTTATCGAGCACCCACTCCCACTCTCACGACACGAGAGGTCAGAGGTTACTCACCCTTAGGAAGGCCACTATGGTGCACCGTGCATGGCTGCACCCTCGCTGCTTTGGAACACGCAGCAGAAAGTCTCAATATATCAGTTCATGCAATCACGAGCACCCACTCCCACCCTCATGACACTAGAGGTCAGCAGTTACTCACCCCTAGAAAGGCCACTACGGTGCACGGTGCACGGCTGCACCCTCGCCACGGTGGAACACACAGCAGGAAGTCTCAATATATCAGTTCACGCATTCATGAGCACCCACTCCCACCCTCACGACACGAGAGGTTGGAGGTTACTCACACTTACAAAGGCCACTACGGTGCACCCACGGTGCACCGCGCACCGCTGCACCCTCACCGCTTGTGGAACACCAAGGAAGTTTCTCGAAGCCCTGACGAGTCAGTCACTCCCGACTGCACGCAGCAGAGTGTGAAGAGAGGCTTTTGCCTCAGGCAGAAAACTGGCCTGGGACCAGGCTGGGGACCAATCACAGCCCTGTCACTACCCCCACAACCAATGGAGATGCGTGGCGGCAGGCCAATGGGAGCACGGGCACTGGTCGTCGAGACACTGTAACAAGTTGCCAGAGGTTGCAAGAGGATGTGGAAGGAACCAGCTGACCTTCTCACCTCATCTGGGCGGCAAACGCCATTTTCTCACATTCCTCAGCTGGGGCAATGAAGGAAAAGAAAGAAAAACGTGAAGATGCGAGGGGGAATAGGTACAGAATAGGAGCGAGGAATGGAGGGATGATGGGTCTAAGATTGCAGAGAACCTTAAAGGTCAGATAAAAATGCAGAAAAGGAAAGAGAGAATGTGTCCAGTTATTTGTGTGGCAAGTAACAGTTTTCCTCCAGCTTGGGAGCGTGAGGGGTTGGGGGCGGGCAGCGACGGACTACTAATTTTCACCTCAAATACTGATGCACTGTTATCATTAAGCCTCTTTTCCCCCTTGTATCTGAAATATCTGTAATGGTCCTGATGCCTCCACGTCAATCTGACACATTAGGAGCGTTGCCACTCGTAGAGGGAAAAAAGCAAGTAAAATACTCTTGGAAGGTGAGAGGCTCAACCTGTGAGTAGGACCAAGGGTGCCTCCTGCAGGCTGACCTGAGGTGAGCTGCTTCACCATAGCCCTCCACCCACGGGGGTCAAACAGAGGTCACTTGAAGTAGCAGAAGCAGCCGCAGGCTTTGGTAGCACCAGAAGTTGGGTTTCAGTACAGGATCTACTTCACAGTGACTGTGTTGGCTATAAAGGAGCTCCTCTCTAAAATACGCAGCAGAGTGCCTTAAATTTGACTCTGGTGAGGCAGTGCTGTCTTTCAAAGGGTTTTGGTATATTTTATATTTTAAACAACAAAATGAAAATTGTCCAGTGGGCATAGTGGGGTGCAGCTGTAATGACAGTCATCGGGCAGCTGAGGCAGGAAAATTGCCTGAAGTTGGCAGCTAACCTGAGCTTGGAAATGAAGCTCTTGCTCCTGGCAGGAAACAGGGTTGGTACAAAAGGTACATGAGTAGGACCAACGGAGACCCTTTACCAGCCTCCTCCCCAACAAGTAGGGGTATGGTAAGCCAGTGGAGCTTGAGTCCTGGAAGACACTGCAACGAACTGCCAGAATAATATGGGAAAGGGTGGTGTGCAAAGGTCTAGCAGCAAGTCCCGCTCTCAAAAGCTTGTTACATAAACCACAGCCAAAAGGCAGCTGCTTCTTACCCCCTTGAAGGCATATTTAAAATGTGTCAGGTTCTGCTTCTGACTCCCGGGCAGCCTTTGATGTAGGTTTCTGAGCGCCTGAGGGATGTCTCTCAGGTGGTCCCCATGCCTGCATCTATGATCTTTCTCTTGACTCTGCTCAAACCTCCATAAGTGCTGCTGGGGCTGCTGGGAGCAGAGTGGATACTGAGTTTGTGAAACTGTGTCTTGGGGAGCCTTGTCCTTACTCTGGGAGGTGCGTGGAGGTTTGCGTACTTTGACCTCTGACCCACCTCAGCTTTTAATCTAGTTACCAATCCCTCTGCCTACTTCACGGGCTAACACACACACACACACACACACACACACACACGCACACACACATGCTCATACACTTCCTTCCACACTCTGACCCCCATGGAGGCAGCTCTCCGAAGGAATGCAATTATGGGGTGGGGTCATTTCTACCCACAGCAACCTGGTTTCTTTATTAAAAGTGAGATCTTTAGGCAACTATTCACCACCAAGGCAGGTGGCTTTGCTCCTCAATGGTAGAGCTTCCGGGGCCTCAGCAGTCTCCATACCAGTGCCGTCCTCTGAACCTCACCTGTCCTTCCACGTAACATAGCGCCTGTCCTACCCTCAAGTCCTAACAGAAAACTTTCACGAACCCTGCCTGTGTTAGACTAACTCCAATGGCTACTTGGGTTCTGTGTCCTTTGACCCTGACTTTTAAAAACAGTTATTTTTTAAAAAATTTTATGTGTATGAGGGTTTTGCCTGCATGTATGTCTGGCAGATGACAGAAGAGGGTGTCAAATGCCCTGGAGATAGACAATTGTGAGCCGGCATGTGGGTGCTAACAACTGAACCCAGGTCCTCTACAAAAGCAGCAAGTACTCTTAATGGTCAGACCATCTTTCTAACCGTTTCAAGTGTGGAGGCCTAAGACTCTTTTTATTTTTATCTATTTTTTTTCACCCTGCAAACAAAATCAGAGTGATGGCTCATGAGTCAATGGATGGATAACCCGGCAGGCAGATAAGTAGATGATTTATTAGGAGACTTGGCTCACATGGTTTTGAAGGCTGAGAAACCCCATGATAGAGTGTTTCTAGGTTCAGGACCCTGGGATGCCAGTAGCATGGTTCAGTTCATGTCTGAAGGCCTCAGGGCCTGGCGTCCGCTGAAGGAAATGTTAGTTCA
>LOJH01016167.1:0-15466 GCA_001685095.1 Ellobius talpinus | reverse complement strand
CACACACACACACACACACACACACACACACACACACACACACACACACCCCGGAGGGCACACAAAGCCACCTGTGTTCTCTGTTCCCACTCAGTCTCTCATCAATCACATGACAATTTTGTAAGGTTGGCCAAGTCTCCTCCTCTGTGGAGTGGGAAAACAATCCTCCCACATTCCCCTCCATCAGCTCACTGAATTAGCTAAGGCACCTCAGAGGGAAGGAAGGTCCAAGAAGACAGGTCCTCAGGGGGCTCCTAGGCAGTCCACAGACCCCAGCCAGCTGGGGAGAGAGAGATGCAGAGTTTGGTTCTCAGGTAGGCCACACACTCCCACAAAAGTCAGTGACCAATGAGGTTCATCTCAGGTGTTTTATTAAGTGGGCCATACTGTAGCTGGTTTCTAAGTTGTACAACAACATAAATTTAACAGTAATAACATAGTCAGTTAGACTGTGACAAGCTTTTCCTTTTCTTAAAGAGGAAAAAAAAGAAAAACAAATACTTAAAACACATAATGGCAGGTTAAATAAATAAGATAAAGAAAAGACAAACTTGTTAAAACATGCTCATGTTTACTTCTGTGCAACTTTGTGCCAACAGGAAACATGATTTTCTGCATGACAGCGGCACAATGACATGTACTGGCGTGTCTCCTTCCCAAATAACACTGACCAAAAAACAGGGGGAAGGCAGAGGAACAGATGGGGGCTGACTCCGCAGTGGTTGGTCAGAAGCCCTGCTAAAAATCCCTTTGATTAGAGCACAGATTTTCCCCACTCACACACCTGTGCATGGCCCATGAAAGCCAGATATTCAGAATAATGTGAATATAGAAAACATTAGTTTAAAAACGATGTGGAATGGCCTCATCGACATGACGGGGCAGCATGTGGAATAGCCCCACACGTGTGTGCAGGCTCAGTCCAGGAGGCCACAGGCTCCCAGTGCGTGGCCGTGCAAGGGAGGGCACCCGCTTCAAAATAAGCAGCGCCAACCTTGCTCCCTCTTCCTGTCACTCTTTCTCATGAAAGTGTGTAAAAAGCAGATCAGCAAATAAACTCTAAAATAGATTATTTTTTTCAAAAAATCCTCTAGTTTTCTTTTTTACAGTAAGTATACATCTCTTCTTGTCCCTTACAAATGCTTAGGTTCCTTTGGGATGAAGAGGCAGAGCTGCAGGGAGTCTTTCTGGGTCCTGCTGCTGGCTGGTGCTGGGAGGTCAGATGTCAATGCCCTTAATGAGGGACGTCTCCAGTGTGATGTTGAATTCTTGCAGGGTCTGCAGCACTCGGATCAAGGAATTGACAAGTGTGTGGTCTTTGATCAGGGCCACATCCTCATACATGTGTGCAGTGATGGGGCAGTCAGCCAGCAACGCAATCCAGTGGTGCAGGAGGTGATCTCTGGAAGGGTGGGGGTGGTCCAGACAGGTCAAAGCAAGAGAAAAGAGAAACAGGGCAAGGCCAAGGGGGATCCTTGAGCTAAGTCTGAAGATGAAGAAGCTAGCACTTTCCCATAGCCCCACTTCCCTCCCTAAAGAAGCTTGCCTTCCACTGGGAGCTGCTCAGCCTGGGAACAACCCAACTCAGCTATCCCTGTCACCTGACTCTCCCTAGACAACCTTAGCACATACCAGTTACTATGCTGAAGTGAGTGTTCCTTCCCTCCATCAAACACAAGTCCCAGAGCACCTCTGTCCCTCCAGCTAACACCACCAGAAAGAAATGCTAAGACACATTTCTCATGTGCCAGGACAGTTGTAAAAGGTGTAGGGCTTTTTTGCTCTTGTTTGTTTGGTAGGTGTTTAGCTGGTTGGTTTGTAAGTATTTTGAGACAGGATTTTTTTCTGTGTAGACCAGGCTGGCCTCGAACTCCAAGATCCATCTGCCTCTCTGCCTCTTGACTGATGGGATTAAGGGTGTTTGTCGTCACCACCTGGTGAGGTTTAGTTTTTATGATAGCCCAGGATTTTTTTTTTGGTTTTTCGAGGCAGGGTTTTTCTGTGGCTTTGGAGCCTGTCCTGGAACTAGCACTTGTAGACCAGGCTGGCCTTGATCTCACAGAGATCCTCCAGGCTAGTCAAGGATATTATCATCTCCACCTCGTAGATACAGTGAATAGCTTGTTCAAGGTCAGAGAAAAGTGAGATGTGCCCAAAGACATGAACCTGGTAACTCTGGTTCTAGAATCTACTTTTTATTTTTACTTTCTTCTATGTGTGTATGGGTATTTTGCCTGCGTGTACATCTGTGCGCCACCCGCATACAATACCAGGAAGGAAAGAAAAGGGTCTTGGATCTTCTAGAACTTTTGTTAAGTGCCCATGTAGGTATTGGGAACCCAACTTGGGTCCTCTCCAAGAGCAAAAGGTGCTCTTAACCACTGAGCCATCTCTCCAGCATCTTATTTTACTTTTGTGTTGTAGAGATAGTGGTCTCAATTTGTTGCTCATGATGACCTTGTATTTCTAGGCTCAAGCAATCCTCCTGTCTTAGCTTCCCAGTAGCTGGGGTTACAGCCGTGTAGCACAGTGCTCGGCTGAGAGTCTGTATTTAACCAAGATACCCACTGCCTCCAGTCTCCCTGGCCATCGTGCTCTTCTCTAGTGATGTCCACCCCAATGCACACTACCCATGACCTCAGAGCCACACGATTTCAGCCTTCTCATTAGGCACTGCGGTCCTGATACAGGAGGGATGTTCTCCATCTCAGGCCTTGAAGGCCCCTAACTTTCTTTGAAATGTGCTTCCTAATCTGCCCTTCCCTCATTCTACTTGTCATTTCCTTCCACGAGAGCCTCATCTCAAATATCACCTCCTCCCTGAACTCCCTGAACTCTCCTCTCTAGTAGGGTTTCACTCATGGATTCCTGCTGCCCCTCCCCCACTTTTTTGAGACATGGTTTCTCTGTAGACCAGGCTGGCCTGGAACTCACAAAGATCCTTCTGCCTCTGCCGAAATTAAAGGCATGTGCCACCTACCTTTAGCTTTTTAACATGACAAGTAAATTTCCCAGTTCCACTTTCTTCCTACCACTTCCATACGGCCCGGGACACTCAAATGTTTATTGAAAAAAATAACTACTTGTATTTACTTCTAATTTCCCCAAGGGAGTGGTCTTAAATCTTCCATTAAAATAAGCCCTCCACTGTCCCTAATTATCTACATTCTCCTTCAGAGAGCCGCACAAACACACAGGATACAGGATATAGTAACAGCCTAGCGGAGCCCTCCCAGGTGCCTCAGCACCCACCCCCCCACGGCAGACCTGCTACTGTGATCTCAGGACTGGCTGTGGAATACTCCAGTCCCTGCAGTACCTGGCTCCCAGGCACACCAGCATCTGAAACTTGCCATCCTTGCCGATGTTTCGGGGAGTGTTGTTGATCGCAGTGACAAAGCGGCAGAAGTTGCGGGCCCTTGTGTGCCAGTTTTCCTCGGGAACTACATCATTCTGCTCCAATGTCTCATAATAGGTTTGTGCTTTCTCTGTGAAGAACAGAAAAGTTGTGACAATGGCTCCCCAAAACCCATTCTACAGGTCATGTGCTGTGGGACTCTCCAAGCCAATACAGGCAGCTTCAAGAGAATAAAACAAGTATTCTGCTGTCAATGTGCATATTTAAAAATAATGTTTCTAGTTTTTAAAATTTATTTATGTAGCCCTTGGCATAAACATGGTATTTTCCCCTGTTCTGAAGAGACAAGAAAGCTCTAAGGACTGTGTCCTGGATAAAATTTCTCCAGTGGGGACCACACAGAACTTGGGATTCAATACTCTCTACTGTTCTTTTGAACCTACAGGGACAGAGGGTGAAGAATTGCAGAAAAGCCAGTTTTAGATGAAGGGTGCTTAGAATCTCTTCTGTCTAGAGCTCATAAAGGATGAGCATGGAGTTGGGGTGCTCCAAGCAATCCCTCCAAGAAAACCAGGGCTAACAAAGAGCAGACCTAACTGAGGGCTGCCTAATTTGCCTTCTACAGCTAGACTACATGCTATAGATAAGACCTCCATATCTACATGCTTTTCCCATTCTTGGATACTAGACCAGCTCACCGAGGAAATCCCAAATGAAGACATTTTTGAAGAGCCGGGGTGATTTAAATCCATGCTGGAAAGCTTGTTCCAGGGCTGAAACAAGACCACACTCTCCACAAAGCAACAGCGTCAGACTGCCACGCTAAGAGAGAAAACAGGGTGAGTGACAGGCAGATTTTAACTGAGCTTCCCTCCCTCCACTGCATCCTGAACCACAGCCAGACCAGGATGAAGCAAAAGACCACAAGACTCTTGTCTGTTGTCCAGCACTAACCACAGTGGCCAGCACACTCTTGGTGAGGACCTCCTGAAGGGCATGTGATGGAGTGGGGTCACGCACAGGACATGGCCCAACAGTGCACAAAGCCAGTGTAGTCGTCTTTTGGATAGACACAAGCAAATCCAGAAAAGACAGAAAGAGGCTGTGCTTACTGGGGAGCCCTACAGACTCCTTTCAGTCATCAACATGGAGGGAAAAACAGAACAACTGAGGCGAAGGATCCTGAGGAAGGAAGGTGTCTGCCCTATCCCTAAGAAGGTAAGGCAAATGTTGTATTGGACTCTGGCTGGGCATGGTAATACACGCCTATAATCCCAGCACTCAGGAAGTGGAGGCAGGAGGATGGTCCCAACTTTGAGGTCAGGATGGGCTACATAATGAACTCCAGGATCCCAGAAGACCTTGTTGATGACTCTGGACTAGCCACAGCACATGGACCTTGAAGAGCCTAACAAGGTAACTGCAATATCAGGATGATTCAGAAGGCTCTGGGCTGGAGGACAGGAAGGCTCACCTCTTTCTCGGGTTTATGGAAGTGCTTCACAATGCCATTGACTGCCTCCCCAATGGACTCCTGGATCTGCCCAGTGTTCAGCTCTGAGAAAATCAAGCAGACATCCTTAAGTAGTCTCAGAGGTTACTAAGAAGGAGACTGAGGACACAAGGGATAGGCCCATGGGATGGATAAGCAGGACAGTGGGAACTTAGAAAGGAGAGACTCTTGCCCACCTACTTCTGCAGAGAAAGCTCTTCCCAAAATCTTAGGGACAAAGTGATAACTAAGAGGACTCTATCTCTATGTGATGCTGGCCAGGTTTACTTTCCATTTTACTCTGGAATTCTTGGATTCCTTAAGAGAGCCATGACTTGGCTGTGAACGATCACCAGAAAAGGGGAGGCCAGAAAAGACACCTGCTCCCCAACAGGCACATGGAAAAAAGGAGCACATCAGATTCTTCTTCCAGGTCTCCAAGGCAAGAGCCACATACACATGATGATCAAGAGAGGAGGTGGTGTTATCAGTAGTGGTAGCTCCTGGGGCTGCTGCACAGCTGGGACTGGGACTCGCGGACATCTGCCCATTCCCAGACTCTCCTCTACTTACTGGGCTTGTTGTTAGGCGAGATGGTAACAAGTCTCCGGATGACACTGGGGGACTGCTGCAGGGGCGGAGTCCGACAAGGCCTCTCATCCACCTCAGGGAGGGAGGTGAGGAGCTCCCCAACCAGTACTCGCTCCAGGCTTCCATCATCCATACCCTTCCCCAGCCATCGGCCACAGGGGAACCTGGAAGTAAAACAATGGCCCATGAGAGTTGCTCATTTCTCCAGGATCCTCCCTAGATACTCAGCAGTGCCATCAACAAAGCCAATCCATAGAGGCATGTTACAGAATCAGACTAGGGGCTCCCCAGACTTTCTGTCCCACAGTGTGTCATCACTGGAACTACCTGAGTCACTTGGGTGACTTGGGACACGTGTCCAGAGATGTTACACATGTTTATTCAGTTGGAAACCATCTTGTACCTTTCAAGTACACAAGGCAGAGTCAACCCTCAAGAGGCTCCTTGAGAAGCTCCTCCTTGCTCACACAAGACAGCCCTAGGTGCACTCAGAGTCACTCACTTGTAGGTGTGTCCTGTGATCTCATTCCTGACCATCACATACTCCACAAGCCATTTGGCATACAGCCCAGAATTATCGTGGCCAATCTGGGCAGTGGTGAGTTTCCCTAGGTTCTGGCACTGAGGGAATAAAGAAAAGAAGCCGGGTCAGAAAAGCAGGAGGGGAGAGTGGCAATCCTTGGTGGCACAAATCTGACTGGCTGCTTGCTACCCAGCAGGAGCAGGCTCAGCAACTGCAGGAGCAGAGCTCACAGCTCCATCTACTGCCAGGTTTGTCTCCTAGGCAGCTCATGGCTGAGAAAGAAGATGCTAACCTTAGAGGAAGACCAGGGTTTGGGGTCAAGCCACTCAAGAGGGTGGTCCTGAGGCTTAACAAATACCTGTGTGTAACAGCTGAAAGAACTCTGGGGAATTTCACAACACCCCATTCCAACCCAGTATGTGCCCCAGGACAAGGAAGTACGTGAGTTCCCACAAACTCCTTCTAGGCAGTGACTACTACAAGATTCAGACTCTTCCCTCAGGTCAGCCCTGGTCCTGGCCTCAGACTGTCTCAGAACAGGTCCTGTGCTGACACACAAGGCTCTGAAACAAGGCTTCCACAGTCCTGCAGAAATCTCCCACCTCAGGTGTTACAAACTTGGGTCCCCAGTCTTGGGTTGGGACCCCCAGATAACACATACCTCAAAAGTCATCTCTAGCACATTCCTGGGGATCTGCAGAATCTGTGTTTCCCCCAGTTCTCCTGATATACAGATCCATGGGTTGGCGGTGAACATGGAGCCCCCCAGCTTCTTGCTTGGTACGATCAAAATGTGGTACGGAATCACTGTTTAGAGAAGTCACAGAGGTACTGGAGGGGGTCGGGAATCTCCCACCTGATGGGAGGGACCCTGGCCCGCTCCAGGTGTACTGGCTTGAGTGCAGTACCTGCTGTGCACTGCACAGCCCCTGGCTGCTTCAAATGTCAGCCTTGCTCTCACTATTCCCAGGGTTATTGTCCAATAAAAAAGCAAGCCTATCTCAGTTTTAAATGTAACTGAATTCCATCTCAGAGTACTTTGCAGTCTCCTGCCTCATGAACCCTAATAACACACCAATAATGATCTTGGCAGTTTACACGGCTTCCACTTCTCTTTCACAGGCCACAGAGAGGGAAGCGGTCCAGTTCAGTGCTAATCCTATCAAGCCCACAGCCCCAGGGTCTGCGAGGGAAGATCAGCAAAGGCAGAAACAAGAGCATGAATTATGGCAGCCGAGCTGGGAAGCAAACCTAAAGGCTACCAAGTACGGAAAGAATTTTGGCATCAGACAAGGATGAGGGTCAAAGACCTTAGAATATTCTGAACTCTCCTCCTCTGGAAGAATGGAGAGTGAGGCCCCAGCAGGGACATATAATGCTCACAGGAATACAATGAGTTAGGGGCAGGGCTAGCAAAGTCACCTATTGCCACTGGAGTTCTTCCTGCTACTTAAGGAAGAGATCTTTCTTTTTGAGGCTACCACAAATCTGTGATGCTGAGATAACACTCTTTAGAAGTGTGTAGGGCAGGAGGTAAATGTAGCTCCCTGGCACACTTTTATTCCTTCAGCTCCAAGAGCAGAGTCTGGAACAACACTGATGTGAGAAGAGAAAGTTCAGAGAAAACAGTCATCCAGAAGGAGCTACACCCCTTACTTCTCCCACAGACACACAAGACAAACAGAAAATACAAGGAAAGCCAGGCGCGAAGGTGCATATCAGTATTCGGGAGGCAGGCAGGATGATTGTCATGAATTTGGTTTTGATGCCAGTCTTGGCTACACAGTGAGACTCTTTTTNAAAAAAAAAAAAAAAGGAAATAAAAGTACAAAGACAGCAAACCTGGCTAGCGCAGGCCAGTGGGGAGTGGAGCAGAGCTACTCACAGACGGTGGTGAAGACGTTGGTGAAGCAGAAGTAGTCCACCGCGTTGAAGGAGAGCAGGTGATAGAGGAACTGCTCCTTCTCATCATCGCAGCGCAGGAAGGCATAACGCTTGTACAGCTTCCTGTTAGAGGCAAGACATCCACACATCAATCCCAGCCAGGGAGAGGAGAGAAGCTAAGCGTGCTCATTTCCACAAGCAGATGGGTGAGAAAGCAGGAGATGTCAAGTCTCAAGTTTCTCAGGATCACTGTGTAAAGGCTGAAACCAGCCGGTTCATATGGCTGGGGCTAGAAGAAAAGAGCTTAAGCTGCAGCAGGTCCAACGAAATCACATGCTGATGTTACTATACTGTCACATGGAGCAGGTCTCCTTTTCTAAACCAAGGACTGGTCTGCAGTCCATCAGAGGTAACACAACGCTGTTGGCACAAGGTCTGTGGTGTTCATTCATTACCAGGCTACATCTCAAGCCTTCCACAGACCTGAAAGTCAGAATACTTCCTTCCAGAGGTGGTGCAGGGTAGGGTCCTGCTCCTACCTCAGACCCAGCTTACAGGTAAGAGATAGCACACCAAAGGCCAATTCCTTTGCCTAATTCTAGGCTCTTTGGGGTTTGACAACAATGGTACCTTCCATAAAAAGGGAGATGCTGAGAGCATAGTGTTTAGGCCCTTGTCAAAGAGAAATACAGAGAAAAAGGGAGACGACTATTCTAGTTGCCCACACTACAATCACCACCAGCTACAGAAGTTTATGAAATACCTCACCCACATGTCCTAAGAAGGGAAGTGCTTGCCCTCTATTGGGTAAATGCCAATACATATAATAAGTTACTAGATGAAAGGATCTTTCTAGGAATTTAAAAAACAGTGAGCTTAGTCCTGCAATGTTTTCAGATCAAGAAGAGTCTAGAGAACAGCGCCAGACAGATGTTCTAAATCACAGGGAAAGGAAGTGTAGAAATCAGAGAGAGTGGTTAGAGTTGAGAGTCCAGAAATGATCAAGTAGCAATAAGGCTGGAAAGTTAGGCTAGAACAAAACAAAGGAAGGCCCTACATCCTCAGGCTAATGACTTGTAATTTGCTTTGTTAAGTAATGGGTTTCTACATTGTGCCTTAGAAGTAAAGGGAAGCACGGCCAATTTTAAGAACTTTATTTGGTGTGGTGGGAGGTTGAAAAGAGGATGATGACTAAAATAAAACATAACAGCAAAAAAAGCAAGGAGCCAGGGAAGGCAGGAGCTAAGGACTCGGCCTCTTTAGAGGGAGCAGAACAGTGGCATCAAAGCTGACTTTCCTGTGGCTGTGGATGTTGGGAGAGAGTGGGGAAGATGTCAAGATGAACGTTCACAGAAAACAGTAATGACACTGCAAACCTGGAAGGAACTTAACCATGTGATGTGAAGCCTGCTTTATTCTCTCCCAGTTATTCTATGGTCTAATGGAAATGAATGGGCAGGGCTACAAGCTGCAGAGATGGAAGTCACCTGCCCAAAGGTGACTGAGTGGGTGAGATCAAGTGAGAGAAAGCAAGTAAGACAGAGACAAAGAAATGGCACATATGCAGAGACTGGAAGACTGTTGAAGCCAACGTTCTTCAAAGAGCAGGGGGAGGAAAAAAACAGGAGGCAGGGTGGTGAGATGGCTCAGTGAGTAATGGGCCTGTTGCCAAGTCTGAAATCTGAGTTCCACCCTGACACCTACATGGTGAAAGGAAAGAACTAACACCAAGAAGCTGTCCTCTGACCTACACATACACACATGCACACACATACACACACATTGGCACAATAAATGAATATTGTATTTTTTAAGGAGGAAAAATAAAAAAGCAGAAGGACAATTGCAGCCATACAACATCACACAGCAGTTTCAAGGTAAAGGAAGCACAACACAGAAGCAGGAAGTCACCATGGAGAGGTCAAGGTAAGGGGGGGCACACTACACACCAGCAGGAAGTAACCATGGAGAGGTCAAGGTAAGGGGGGGCACACTACACACCAGCAGGAAGTAACCACGGAGAGGTCAAGGTAAGGGGGGGCACACTACACACCAGCAGGAAGTAACCACAGAGAGGTCAAGGTAGGGGAGGCACACTATACACCAGCAGGAAGTAACCACGGAGAGGTCAAGGTAGGGGGGGCACACTACACACCAGCAGGAAGTCACCATGGAGAAGTCGAGGAGATCTGGACTCAGAACAGGGATGCTACTTTGCTCCTCTAGAGTTTATGGCTCAATGAATTTCATGGATATGAGGCCCCCTCCACCTTCTTCGGTTTCCAAGCTACCAACAGTCTTAGCAGCTAGCTGAAAATGCCAGAGGTTAAAGAATAGTCTATCAAGACTGACTCTTCCAAGACGGTTCTGTCCCTGCCTGGGCGGGCACACATTTCACAGACACTGCTTGATTTCTTCTAGATACTCAGCAACATGCTAGAACAGCACTGGGAAAGGCACACAGTTCACCTTCTCAATGTAGGCAGACTTTAATAATCAGCAAACAAATAGATAACGTAGCATATAAGTGGTAAAGGAGGGGCCAACAAATGTTATCGCAAATGCCTCGTGAGGACAAACAGCCCAGGCATCCAAGAAAGCTCTGGTAAAGAAAACTTCTGACCAGGTCCTAAAGCAATTGGTAGATGGAGAGAGGATGAGATTAGAGTCACACAGGTGAATAAGACCAACAGAAGACACCTGCAAAGGAGGAACGTATGGCATGTTCAGCCCTGAGTATCTGGAGAGAAAGATACAGGATGGGTGCTGCGGGATGGGCATGGTTTGACTGAACTCCCTAAAAGGCCTATGTGCTGAAGTTTGGGCCCGAGTGTGGTGATACTGAGGTAAAATACTAAAATGTCAGACCTAAAAGAAAGCACCTGGGCCAGAGGAGCAGCACTCTCAGCAGGGGTTAACGGTGGTCTTCTTGTGTAGTGAGTGCTCACGAGAGCAGGTTAACATAAACCGAGACCACTCCATGCACTGTGTCCCTTCTGCATGTGGGGATTACCTTTTCTGTGCTGCGATGTAGTCAGGGAAGCCCTCGCCATAGGTCAAATAGATGTGGCTGCCTGATCTTGAACTTCCAGCATCCCATTTATTGTAAAATAAGTAAATCTTTTTTGTTCTTTATAAAATATCCAACATTGGGTATTCTGTTATAGCAAGGCCATGTGGGCTAACACCAGGGGACTCTGCTGATGTAGTACTCTTTTCTCTCTCCTATACTCCGAAGTGCAATCTGTGAAAGCAAATCTTATTTTCTAGTCACTGGAATAGTTTAAGGGTCAGAACATCAGTAAGAAAGTACCGTATACTGAGTGAATTTTAAGCTAATGTCCTCTTTAATAGGGCTAGAGCTTAAGAAAAAAAAACAAAAAAATAAGATTGGGGCTGAAGACTTACTGGCTAAGACATTTATTTGCCTCGCTTGTGTAAGGTCCTTAATCTCCACCACCATCACCACTAACAACAACAAGCTACAAAAAGCCAGATGTTCTGTATCTGAAAGGACATGGGGAAGTCATCTGAGAGG
Organism: Ellobius talpinus; assembly: GCA_001685095.1. Lineage (NCBI taxonomy): Eukaryota > Metazoa > Chordata > Mammalia > Rodentia > Cricetidae > Ellobius > Ellobius talpinus. The sequence goes on along the minus strand of LOJH01016167.1, from coordinate 4,080 downwards.
CAGAGAAAGAAGGACCTCTTATTCCTGGGTTTGGAACAGTCTTGGTGGGGGGTCACAGATGCATGGACTGCGGGTTTGGTGGCTCTGGGAAGTGTGAGCACCTTGGACTCCCTACCTACCCTAGTATCCTAGTGGGAAGGGTGGAGGGAGAGGTTCAGGGGGCAATCTGAAAGTTCTGGGAAGGTTCCGTCAAGGAAGAAAAAAATGTAACTGCTGTTTTTGGGTTGACCGCAGACTCAGAGAAGAGATAAGGGGGTGAAACTTGGAAGTTTCGTTTTAATTCTCCAACCCTTTGCTTCTTGAGACAGGAAAGAAACAGAAGAAAAAATGCCTCATGACCAAAAGGTACCAGGAAGAAGAGGAGGACCCACTGGTTTTAGGCATGCAGACCGAGAGGAGGGGGATCAGAAAGCAGTACACCTCTGCTGATGTAGGGACTTTGTCCACAGCCTGAGTCTGACTGCACGCTGCTGCAGTGACATGCTGCACGCTGCTGCAGTGACATGCTGCATGCTGCTGCAGTGACATGCATTCCCCCTTTTCATCCCCTGCCAACCCTGGAACCCTGTTCTCCTCCAAGTGGAGTGGTCTTACTTGGTGAGCTCGTGGTCTGAAAGAAGCTGCTTCAGGTGTCTGGAGAGTAACTTCTTCTCCATGGACAGTCGAACCCATGCTCTGGCCTTTCCCACATCAGTTTTGATTTCCCCAATATTCTGGATGTGCCTAAGGGAAAAAGTGTAGGGTGGGGTAGAAAATGAACTCACTATCATAGCCTCACCTGTGAGCCAAAGAAGGTAGACAAGACAGCCCTACCACCCTGAGAGAGAGCCACTCTCATTCTCCCATGTGGCTTTGCCAGACAGATTTCTCACAATTTAGGAGAAAAATCAGAGAATATAGGTTTCAACAAACCAGGCTAATCCCAAACCCTAGGGTAGTGAAATGTTCTCCTGTACTCTTTCTCTCCTGGTATAGTTCACCAAAATACCAGGGAAACTACCTTTTCATAAACTACACGAAGACCAATAATGAAGACTTCCTAATTAGCTGGGTTAGTTGAAATGCTTTACAGCCCCAAGATCTTGTGGGTTGAGTGTCACACCCAATCAACAGCTAAGACAAGTCTTTAGTGGCTAATTCACGATGAGCACAGACAGACCTCATATCTTGAATTAGGGAGATCCTCAGGGGAGACATGACGGCATTGGCGTCAGACTTTCTCCGTTCTGAATCAAGAAGTATTCCTGGAACAACAAAGAGACCTGAGCATCCAAAGAGCCAACTCTCTCACGTTTCAAATCACAAATTGTACAGCAAACCGTGGGGTATATCATTAATACCTTAATCAGTCATTCACAAACATTCTTAAATTTCTAATAGAAATTAGATTTTTTGCATATTATTTAATTCTTGAATAATTCTCAAGAAAGCCAAAAAGGATACAGTCTTCCCACTTAACACAGTAAGTCACAGCAAAGTTGATTTTGTGGCAGAAGGGACTTGAGCACAGATCTGGCTCTCAATTCATGATGTGCAATTACAACATGACCCAGGAAAGCAGGACTTCCACCTGGAGCTACCACTCACTTTCAATTCTGCCTTCAAAAGTGCCAAGAGAATGTTCCAGAATGAACCTGTTCCAGAACACTTAGGACCTCCAGAAGGGAAGCCACACCTCTGACCTGGTGCCAGGCCCTATGTTTAAAGCTTAGCATTTCCATCACCAAGCTGTTGAGAATATTTTGCTGCAATTTATTGCTTAGCAGTAACTGTCACAGACTTCCTGAGAAGACTCTGAGACTCATGCACCCACAAAGTACACCAAACTACTTCAGAGGCTACTTCTGTCCTTGGTCTTCGGCCAATTATCTACCTACATCCAGAGCTACCTGAAGGTCAATGGTTCAAGGGCATGAAGTTCATGTCCATTTTTTAAAATTCCATTTAACTTACCTTTACCATTAAGAATAGCTGACTGGACATGGTGTGCACACCTTTAGTCCCCACACTGGGGAGGCGAAAGCAGAGGGATCTCAGTGAGTTTGAGGCCATCTGGTCTACATAGCAAATTCCAGGTCAGCCAGGGGAACACAATGAAATCTTGTCGCTTAAAAATAAATAAATAAAAGAAAGCCAGGCAGTGGTGGTGTGTGCCTTTAATCTCAGAGGCAGGCAGATCTCTGAGTTCAAGGCCAGTCTGGTCTACTCTACAGAGCAAGTTCCAGGACAGCCAGGGCTACACAGAGCCCTGTCTCAAAGAGCCAAAATTAGAAGAAAAAAAGAGAAAGAAAGAAAAAAAAAGAAAGAAAAAGAAAGCCCTAAACTCCCTCTGGCAAGGAGGAGGAAAGGAGGACATAAAAAGAGTTGTAAAGGAACCAGTATACATATGGGAAGAAACGCTTCAGGATGGCATGCAGGACCCTAGATGAGTAGACAAGAAGTCTGCTCCCAACCTAGACTTTTGTATTAACTTAGTTGATGATCTTATAAACATCCTGTTCCTTTTGGGACTTCAGGTTTTTTTCTCATCAAGTAAAACAGCTGGACTAGATGGTCCCTGTAGTCCCTTACAAACTACAGGTTGTATTTGTTTTTGTTTTGTTTTGCAGGGTGGAGATGGATCTAGAGAGAAAGCTAAGCAGTTAAGAAAGAGCACTGGCTGCTCTTCTAGAGAATCTGTTGTTTTTAACAAAATCTCAATCGTTTGAATTTACCAATAAAGACTCAGGAGACAGATGCTGGGGTAAAAACCTACTAGCTCAGAGAAGCAAAGAGGGCACCCTGCTGACCATCTCTGCCAAATCCCAGAAGCCTCCCCCTTCTCCCACACCATCTCCAACACCTCTCCTAAAGGTAGTACTCCTCTCTTCTCTGTGTCTCCACGTCCTCCTAACACCCCCTTACTCTGACTGTTTCTTAACAATCCTACCTTCACTTCCTGTCAATTGCTTGCTTACTCTGACTTTTGATCTATGGTTGACTTTATTTAATCATGTTTAGAATATTCAAGAAAAAAGCTCTAAGATCAAAGGTGTGTGCTAGGGCTGAGCCACCACAACTAGAAACAGGTTTTTCCAGTAAATAACAATCTCAGGGCTCACTGGTGTGATCAAATAATCCTGCAACAAGGACCAAAAGTTTACCCAGCACCCACATGGTGGCTCACAACTGGCTGTAACTCCAGTTCCAAGGAACACAATGCCTGTTCTGACCTCCAGAGTTACTAGGCATGTATGTGGTGCACACACACACATGCAGGCAAAATACTCATACATGTGATAAGAGAAATAAATTAACTAAAAGCTTTTAAAAATCAACTCCAGTCAGGCAGTGGTGGCACATGCCTTTAATCCCACCACTCGGGAGGCAGAGGCAGGTGGATCTCTGTGAATTCAAGGCCAGCCTGGTCTACAAAGTGACTGAGTTCCAGGACAGGCTCCAAAGCTACAGAGAAACCCTGTCTCGAAAAACAACAACAACAAAAAATCAACTCCAATATTTTTCACACTGCTGGTGACTGAACCCAGGAAAAGGCTCTATCACGGAGCAGCACTCCCAGTCTGACATTTTTATTAAATTAGAAACAGAAAGGAAATATAAAGGTTTGTTCATACTGGGCTCTTGACTTGAGTTCCAAGGAAGGACAAAGAATTAACTAATAGAATAATTTCCATGCTCATTCAGAGAAATAAAAGATGTTAATATATATATATATATATATAGCTTCCTGCAAACACCAGGACCATAGTAAAACCCAATTTCATTTTTTTCTTAAATGTATGGCCCATTTTAAAGCCAAAATAGTATGCTTTTACTGATCAAAAGGGTCTACTGGCTGGAGAGATGGCTCAGAGGTTAAGAACACTGGCTGCTCTTCCAGAGATCATGAGTTCAATTCCCAGCAACCACATGATGGCTCACAACCAGCTATAGTGAGATCTGGTGCCTTCTTATGCCTTGCAAGCAAACATGCAGACAGAACACTGTATACATAATAAATAAATATTTTTTTCTTTTGGGGGGGGCTGTTTTTGTTTTTCGAGACAGGGTTTCTCTGTAGCTTTGGTGCCTGTCCTGGAA
>LOJH01016166.1:9460-23000 GCA_001685095.1 Ellobius talpinus | reverse complement strand
GGAATTGGGAGGAGGGGAGGAGGTGGAAATTTTTCAATAAAAAAAATAAAAAAAAATAAAAGTTGGCCATAGTTTGGCATGCTGAGCCTTGCCTGGCTAGGGCATCGTACTCATAGAAACGCTCTGTGATTTTATATGATTATATTTGTTACTTTCTGCATCACTGTCACAAACTTTCTAGAAGAAAGGACTTGACTGAGGGAAGGTTTATTTGGTCCGGCTAGGCCAGGCCTGGTGTGGGGCAGGGGAGGCACAGGGTCAAGGGTTTCTGCCAGTGAAGGTCAGAGCTTGCAGCAAGACTTGCTTGCTTCTTAGAAGAACAGGAAGCAGCATGTTAGAGCCAAAATCAGAGATGGGCATAGTTTCCAAAGATGGAACCCACTTCTACTCACTGGGCTACAGTCCCAAAGGTTCCACAAACTTTTAAAACAATGCTGTCTGCCGCCAACTGCTGAAATATGAGCCTTACTGTAACACAGACATCATTTGGTTCCTTGGCTTTATTAGAAAACGTCTGGATGTTCACGGCTGGAATCGTTATCATCACTCCTGCCTTCCACGGTACCACAAAATGTTCAGTGTAAATAAGTCAGAAATTTACGCAGAAAAAATACGGCTTACAGACTCGTCCATTTTCTTATTGACTGGTAAAACTATTAACAGCAAGAATGCCAGTCTGCTCTAGTCACCAGGAATATAGCAAAGAACAAATAAACTAAATATTTGTCTCTGATAAATTCACATTCTGCTGTAGGAGGTGACAGGGGGAAAACCCCAAGATTTGTGTATGTTAACGGTGATAAGTGCTTTGGAGCCAAACCAACTGACAGAAGGGTAATGAGCAGGAAGTTGGGAGTGTGATTTCAAATGGGGCAGCCTGGGAAGTCTCACAGTACATCACAGTTAGGGTAAACGACCCTGGATAGCTGCTTATATCCAGAAATTGTTCTGAACTGCTGGTGAAATCCACAAGGTTTGAAAAGCATCCAGTGGCCTACCTGAGAGCTATTTTCTTGTCATTAGGAAATACACCTTGCCCACACCTTATGACTCAGAAGGCATTAATTTTTATCTCCTTCACTCTGGTAGCCAAACGTGAGGATTGAGTCAGGCAAATATTTCCCAAATGAGCTGTTGAATGTCCCCTTACTCACAGCAACACCACTGAAACCGGCAGATGTGCTCTCGGGCAGCAGGAACTTGTGTCCGAGACATTTGCATATTTAGAGGGAGTTTTTATTCCTCTAAAGGAACATGACTGGGAATCATTTTTATGGCCAACATGAGCCACAGGAAGTCATGTTAAAGAGCAGAATTTAGTTGACAGTTTAGAAGTTGAAAACTTCAAAGTAAAAGCTAGCCCCAAAGCATTTCATGGTGAGAAAAAAAAAGTTTAGTAATTTTCTTAAAAATGTTCAGGATGATAACTGATTCACCTTAAAAATATTGACTTTGGTATTTTTCTTCTTCCCTTAAAGAAAATGCTTACAAGAGCAAAAAGTGCATCCTAAAGTGGCTCTGAGGGGGTCATGTTTTGTTTAAGAACTGTAGTTTCTCTTGGCAGTAAATATACGGAAATAGTCTCCCCGGTGTAAAACACTAGCATGACGGGATTTTGTTGGGAACGGATAGAAGCAGACATAACTGTAGCTATAACGACGGGAAAAAGAGGGCAAATGATCAAACATTTATCGGACTTAAGCACAGTAAATTGTCAACTCGGAAAATGCATACTTTGTCAAAAATTCAATACTGCTGCATTCATGTCCAAATCTGGCAAAAGGAGACTAGGAGCCAAATTGGTACACTGGGAGTTGATTGGCAGTGCTGTTGGGAGGGACGTGTCCGAGAAAATGAAAGTAGAACTTGGCAAACAGAAATGGATCCTGCAATTTAGCAGTACAAAGTCAACAGCCGGTTCCTTGCAGTATTCAGAAGGTGGGATGACCCTTTAGAACTCTTCCCAGCTGAGACGAGCAGTTCCCTTTGACCAAAGAAATATCTGAGGCTGGGTTTTGTCTGTGATGTGTTTCCAGTCAATGTGGCAGCTGGGTCATGAATTCCACGGCTGTGCAAGGGAATTTGGTAGAGCTCAACAGACAACACAGCTTCATCTCTGATACGAGGATGGTGAAAGACGCTTGGGCGTCACTGTGCCGCTGCACAATGACTGTCAAAGAATGGAGTGCAGGATGGAAGGCCATTTCAAAACCGAAAATCTGGTACCACATTGTGGTTTGTGTGGTTATTAAAGGCAGGGCCAGATAGCTACCCAACTTCTGAGGTTTAGAACAAAAGGAAATGCAAATTCTCTTCTTCAAAAGGAAGAAAGATGCTGGCTGATGGTCCCAAGGCATAAAGCTTCTCTTCCTCTCTGATGGCCTTTACATTTTAGGGTGTTTTTATTCACTATTTAATGCTGTTCTAAATAAGTAAACTTTTCTTTAAAATCATAATGCATTTAGGATTTGTACTAAATGAAGTATAATCTGATCTTACCAGAAAACAACACAACACAGAAAGATATGGGGGGGAATGTGTGAGCGTGGGGAGTGTGAACAGACAGGTGTACTAACCTTATTAATCAGTGATCTTTTTTACTAAACTTCTAAATATAGCCTGCAATATCATCATATTTGCCTTAAATACACACAAAAATTATCTTCAAAATTCCATGTTTAAAACACAGGCATAACATTTAGCTTGTATTGGCTTGTGCATTTTATTCTTGCTGGAACAGGTAAAGTGTATGTTAAGTCAATTGTATTTATTGTTCTTACAGAATCATATTTTACTGGCTCTCTTGCCTTTCAACTTAGTAGTAAGTGTGGACTTTTTAAAAAACAACTCTGTCATGCATTTCCTTTCCTTTCTTGCCATAATTTTTAGTGTAAATGTCTGGATTGTATGCAGACACCACAGGCACTGATGGATATGGTAGTGCTACCAGGGTAGTACACACATATGTGTGTTTTCTAACTGTGGACGCATTGCAATCAGTTGCCTTGTTGTCCTCCTATCAAATCTCTACTACCGGGACTGTGCCCTCAAATTCTGAGGCAAAATAAATGCTTCCTGCCTGAAGTTGCTTTTGTCAAGATTATTTTCAAGAAAATAAAAAAATAATGAAGAAAATAGGTCCCAAGAGTGGCGTCCTTACTGTGATGACAGATCTGACCACGTGGTTCTGAGAATTTTTAGGAACTGGTTGGCAAGAGGAGTGTGAAAGAATTTGGAACTTTGGGATAGACAAGTCATAAACTGCTGGAATGTCTTTAGAAAAGTCAAGAAAATGAAGACAGTGGAAGTCTGGATCATGAAGCTTCGTATAGAAACAAGAGTTCTATTGAGAACTGGGCCAGTATCATTTATGTTATATTCTGGCAAAGAATTTGACTACATTTTGCTCATGCCCTGAGAACTTAAATGAAGCCAAATTCGAAACTGATGGACTAAGGTGTTTGGTGGGAGAGACGGGATGTCAAGACTGGATATCACTCAGTCTGTGTCATGGTTTCTGCTCACTACTTAGTATTCAAGTCTACGGTGAGAGAGAGCATCCATGGGAGCAAAATGATGTGAAAAAGAGTCATTTGCTGAGGAAAGAAAGGAATCTAAAATTGCTGACAAAGTGAGTACTGGAAAAGCAGCTGTAACTAATAAGGATGTTACCACCACGTGGTAGCTTAAATTAAAATGGCCCCTTAGGCTCAGAGGGACTGGCACTATTTGGAAGTGTGGCCTTGTTGGAGTAGGCGTGGCATTGTTGGAGGAAGTATGTCACTGGAGGCAGGTTTTGAAATCTCAGGTGCTCAAGCCAGGCCTAACATTTCTGGGTCTCTTCCTGCTGCCTAAAGAAACCAGATGTAGAACTTTCAGTTCCTTCTCTAGTACTCTGTCTGCTTACATGATGCCATGCTTCCTGCCATAATGATAATGGGCTGAATCCCTGAAACTGTAAGCCAGCCCCAATTAAATGTTTTCCTTTATAAGAACTGCCATGGTCATGCTGTATTTTTACAGCAATAAAACCCTAACTAAGACACACAATTAAAATAAACCTGTGAATATGGACAATAGGAAAGGTGCCCAGAGGGCAAGACCCAACCACTGAAATCTTTGTCTTGTTAAAATTCAGATACATTTGAAAGGAAGAACCTATACTGGAAATGTTACTGAAGGGGTTACTTCCTTTTTCATCCCTGAAAAGCACAGAGGGACTAATGCATCTGAGTTCAAGGAGACCAGACTACATCTCAAGCTAGGAGCAGAACTAGGCAGTATTACCCACATGTTATTAGTTTTGTGGCCATGATACGTACAGGAACAAGAGAGTGCTAGAGGCTTATGCCAAGGTTTCAGAAGGCTACTGAAGCCATCCACGCAAGGTGTGGCAAGATTGGAATTCCTGCAAGGAGGCCTTAAGATGCCATGATATGGAGCTGTGAGGGCAAAGCCCAAGTCATTGGAAAACCCAGGATGTTGGTGATGCCTGTACTATAGGCTATCCGCTGAGGAAAGCTGCGTACAGAAAGTATCATTGGCACAAGAGAAAAGTTGTGTGTGCTGAGCCTGCAGAGCACTGATGGTTCTCCCATGACCCCAGGTAACTGTGTGCTGAAACTACAGAGCCCTGATGGTTCTATCAAGTTGCGAACATCATGTTGCAGGAGTTGGCATTTTCTCTGCTAGGTTTAGTTTCTCTTTGGTTCAAAATGTCCCTACTATGCCTTGCTTCCTTTCTTTGGGAAAGGGGATTTTATTCTGGCATTGTGCAGCTCTGATGGTACAGGAGCTCACCTTTGACAGGTTTTAGAAGACCACTCCTCACCTACTTTGGACAGTATTTGAACTGTTAGATTATGGGACGTTTGAGGTTGTGTGTCTTAGATGCCATGTGTCTTAGAGACAAAGAGTAGAGGATTGTGCCTTAATGTGGTTGGATGTCAGGTTAACAGACGGTCGACTCATGGTGGTTGATATTGATTACCAATTTGACAGAATCTAGAATCATCCAGGAGACAAGCCTCTGGAGAGATACGAGGGGTTTTTATAGGGTTGAGCTGGGAAGGCGCATCCTAAGCACAAGTCAGTGGGATTTCATGGAGTCCTGAAGTGAATAAAAAGGAGAAAGCAAGCTGAGCCCCAGGATCCATTGGTCTCTACTTCTCCAATGCAGATGCACTGTGGCCAACTGCTCCTGCTACCATATTCCCCCACCAGGATGGGCCACATCCTCTAGCTGTGAGCCCAAATATCCCTTCCTTCCTTAAGTGTTCTTCTGCTGGGTATTTTACTGCAGCCATGAGAAAAGTAAGCAATACAAGTACAAAAGACGTTCAGAGGTTAGGGAATAAAAGTGAGCAGTGACAAGCCACAGAATTGATGAATGACACTGCAGGCCACAAGATAGTGGGTGCCTCTGACTTCGGGAAGGCACCAAATCCACTATCACATATTTCCTCCAGCAGTATGTAGCAGATTGTGAGTAGGCACAGAAGAAAAAAAGGGTGGAGGGTTGCTGGGTTGATCCAGGCATGCAAAACGTTTGGTCAGAACCACTGATAATTCTGGCAGAAGTTCCAAAATAATTGGTCATGTGTGAGCAAAGACAAAAATAAATCCAAGAGGTACTTGAAAAATACTGCCAGTAAGAGCTTCTTACACACCAGCTAACACGGACTGCACTCGGAGGTTAGCCAGCTACAGCTACCACACTCTAGCTTTGTATTGTCTAGTGGAATTGTTCGGCTACCCTTTGAGACACAAAGCGCTGGCAGTAGTGTTTTCAAATGAAGACACCAAGGATTAAAATGAAAACGGAGCGTAGTCCTTTTCTGCTTGACTTCGGTCTTTCAGCTCAAAAACAACTAAGACCTAGCAACACTAACGACAGCAAAAAGTGAGGAAAATTAATGTAGAGTTGAAGAGTTTATGATGCGTGGGCTGAATTTGAGGTTTAAGATGTTTTAAGGTTAAGTAGTCCATTCAGAGGGTTGCAAGACCCTGAAGAACTGCTGCATGAGGGGCTTAGAGGACTTGGCGCTGAGCACATTCAACTCCTCTCAATGCAATGGTCCAAATTACCTCTGAGTACCAGCGCAATTCTCAGATTCTCTCTTTTCCACAAAGAGAGTTTCCTGATTCTTCACTTGAAAAGAATTTCTTCTTCCTTAGACCTTAAAATAATTCCAACTGTCTGTATAGTATATATATTTCCCTAGATTAAATACTCACTAGGTTATCTTTTCATTCATATAATTTTCTAAAACTCTTACGATATTGTCTTAGCTATATAAAATTATTAGGTTTTAAGTGTTAGGCGTACATTAATAAGTTAATATAGCAAAAATAAAACTCCAAATATTTTCAAACCTTCAAGTAGGAAGTGGCTTAAATGTTTCTACTTTAAGTATTTAAGTTGCTTGAAAATTGGACAGCCTTTGAAAACAATAGAAAATCACACTGGTTTTTAAATAATACAATTAACTTTCTAACTCAATGCTGAAACTGATTATCTGTTATGAGAGATTTCCTAGCTATACGATCATGACATTGTGAATATATTTTATATAAACCAATATTCCAAAAGCATAATCTTTCCACTGTAGTGTGTATTTACTACTAGTCATGCTCTTGGGTTATGACTCAGTGTCCAAAGACTCACAGTCTACTGACATTCAAATGTCTGAAGGCAGTGCACAGAAATATGCTATATGACCCAATCTTAACTAGCATGTGATTTCTTGAGGGAAACTGTGGTTTTGATATGTTTCAGTTTATTCCACTTTAAAAAGAAAAGTTAGGGGTGGAGAGATGACTCAGTGGTTAAAATGGTTTTGCCTCTCCTCCAAGGGACCCGGGTTTATTCCCAGCACCTGCATCAGGCAGTTCATATCTGCCTTTAACTCCAGCTCCAGGGATCTGATGCTCTCTTCTGTCCTCTGTAGGAATTCATACACACATAGCATATATTCCTTCATACACACACACGAATAAAAAATTTTAAAAAAAAATTAGAAAGAAAATATAACCTAGGTTTCTAAGCTCCAAAAAAATTAATTTTTCTTGGAATAAAATCTATTTGGTTCTTATTGTCACTGATAAAATCATCTCTAACTGCTGAAGCACTATGGCCACATGATTCTGAACATGTTTCTGTTGTATTCCTCATGGGCCGTTTGAGTTCACTAAAACACCTGGAAATACAGCTGAACACTGAATGCTGGGTCTACCTGAGTAAATTTAATGAAACATGTTTTATTACTTGATTAGCATCTTCTGAGTCACTTACTTCCTGCAAATTAGAATTATACTTAGCTATGATTCAAAACTAAAACACATTTATTTGGTGGCTACCAGTCTGAATTTTCCAAGATAGCATACAAATCCAATGCATTTTAATAGTGATATTGCTTTCTAATTGACAAATCATCCACAAAATACCAGCAATACTAGGATAATCCAGCTGCCCTAACAAAGTCCATAGTCTCGGTGGCTTAAATGGTAAGTTTTTTCTCATAAGTCTTGTGGCTTGAAAAGTCAAAAGCATAGGGTTCGATGGTTCGGTGTCTGGGGAGAGAGCTGTTCACAGTTGCAGTTGGCCAGCTCCTTATTTTAGTACTCACGTGATGCGAAAGAGAGAAGGGGAGGGAATGAGGAAGGGAAGGAAGGAGAAGGGATCTTCCTCTTTTAATAGGGATGCTGTTCTTATTTGGATTATAGCATACTCTTATGTTTTCATTTAATCTTTATCACCTTTTCTATGGGTTCTGTCTCTAGAGCCACAGTAGGAGTTTAGGGACAGTGCAAATATTTTATCCATGACAGCAATTACATTAATTTATAGAAATATCTGTCCTTTGTCCTTTGTCCTGACTTGCCTCTGTGTTGTCTAGTTAATCTTATTCTCAGTCAGTTGATGTTACACTTGTGGTTCTCCATTTAGGCTGCACATTAGAAACATCAAGAACTTTTGGGAAGATGCCAACACCTGGAGTTCAGTCCTAGGAATTTTGATTTAGCTGATTTGGAAGACAGCCCATTCAACAGCATCTGTTTCTGACCATGAAAATAACACTGATTGGTGAGTGGATCACTTGGGTGAAGGAAAGTAAATCAATGTATTTTATTAAATCATCTACATATAAATCAAATATGAACTACCTACTATATATGCTTTTGACTGAGGTCAAGTCAATACAGAATAAAATCTACATATACATATAACTCATTGGGTTTTGGTAAACATACACACTTACATAACGGTTGTGCAAACAAAATATAGTTTGTGATAAACTAGTTCTGTCATCACAGAAAACCCCACGGTTTCTCCTTCTATGACCTCCATCCTCCACCCACCCATCAGAGCCTAGTTTAGACTATTAAACATAATACAAATAGTAACACGGCATGTATTCTTTCATGTCTGACTTCTCTCCCTTACATAACCTAAACCTGGTCATACTGCTGTGTTTGCCCTTGTTTCTTTATGGCTATTCAGTATTTCCCTTACAAACACACCAGTAACCAAGTTCATCCCTTGGGTTGCTTCCCATCTGGAACCATTATGAATGAGTGACTGTGCTCTTTCTTCTGCACAGATGTTGATGTTTATTTCTTTCAGGGTAGATAATCACTAGTTCTGCCTTCTTTTGTTGATCAGCATGATTGAACTTTAATTTTGACTACTTTAGTTAGAATGAAATGGAGCCATTGTGGTTTTAATTTAAACATTTTTTGTCCCTAGTAGCCGTTCATGTATCCTCTACAGTGCAATAGCCAGGACTTTTGCCCATTCTTTTTACACTGAGATTTAATTTTTAAATTGTATTAGTATACATTAGTACTAGTTTTTTCCCTTTTATTGAAAATAGCTTTTTTTTCCTCAAATATATCCTATGATTACGGTTTCCCCTCACTCTATTCCTCCCAGTTCCTCCCTACCTCCCCTCCCATCTGGATCCAACCTCTTTCTGTCTCTCATTGGAAAGCAAACAAGTTTCTAAAGAACAATAATAAAATTAGATAATATGAGATTAAAAAACTAATTCATCAAAATAGGACAAAATAAAAAAGGGAAAGAATACCCCCCTCAAAAGGAACATGAAACAGACATAGGTGCAGAGACCCATTTGTTCACACACTCAAGAATCCCATAAAAACACTAAACTGAAAGCCATAATAAATAAACAAAGGACCTGTAAAAAGTGAAATTGTTTAGCCCTAAGACAACATTATGAGACAAGGAACTTCTAATGATACTGTAGATGCTGGGTTCATTTTATGCTGGGTTCATTGATTGCTGAGTATGCTGCCTATTTAAGAGTATTTTGTTTCCCAAATGAGACTCCATTGGATAAAACTAAATTTTTATTTGCAAGAGACTATTAGTTGGAGAGAGCTTCTGGGTTAGGGATGGGAGCATATGCCCACTTCTTTCAGCTCTAGGACCATATCTGGTGCAGAACTGTGCAGGACCCTGTACACTCTGCTTTAATCTCTGTGAGATGATATGAGCTTTGATCGTGCTAATTTAAAGAATCTTTTATTCTTAGTGTCTTCATGCCCTCTGGCTCTTAGCCTCTTTCTGCCTCTTCTGAAGGATTCCCTGAGCCTTGAGGGGAGTGATTTGATGGAGACATCCATTGAGAGCTGAATGTTTCAAGGTCCTTCTTCCTCTGTATAATGTCTATCTGTGGGTCTCTGTATCTGTTACCAACTGCTGCAGGAGGAAGTTTCTCTGATGATGGCTGAGCAAGGCTCTGATCTATGAGTACAGCAGAATGTCATTAGGAGTCAAGTTATTGCCACATTCTTTCGTCTGGTTTACCATAGGTTCCTGGACTATCTAGTCTCATGCTCTTCATCACTCAAGCACACCTGGCAAAAACTTTGCTTTTACAGTGTTTTTTCCCCAATCTGGGCTTTACTTTTCACTTTCTCAGCTGTGCCAGCTTTGGGGAAAATCTTCCAGACGTAGCCAGGATTTAGAACTGGCTTGTTGCAGAATATTTGTTTAACTGTACAAAGATGTGCTGCATTTGTTTATGTTGTGGAATATGTGTTGCTGTTTTACTTTGCCTGCCTAAGGCACCTACTAAAAAGCTGAATGGCGAATAGTAAGGGAGGAGGAACAGTTGGGACTTCCAGGCAGGAAGAACAAATAGGAGGAGGAATTTAGGCTGGGATGTGGGGGAGAAAAAATAAAAGACATTGGGGAGACACTAGGGGCCAGACAGACAAGGAAGAAGCAGGGGGAAAGGATATACAGAATGAAAGAAAGGTAAAAAAGCCCCAAGGCAAAATGTAGATGAATAAAAACAGGTTAAATTAAGTTCGAAGAGCTGGTGGGACAAGCCAAAGCTAAGGCCGAGCATTCATAATTAATAAGTCTGTGTGTCTTTATTTGGGAGTTGGTTGACAGTCCAAAGAAAATTCCAGCTACACTGGCTGCGATATTTGAATGTCTTCTTCCTCACACTTTCTCTGGTCCCTTTACATAAGTTACCCTTTTCGTAACAAAGTTGTTCTCTAAAAGTTCATTTATTTAATAAGTGCATCATTGTGTTAAAATTGGGACATTATAATGTTTGAGTAGTTTGCCTCAAAGTTGTTACCATGTTACCAACTAGAAGGGTTTTTTGTTTTGTTTTGATGGTGGTGGTGATGTGTGTGTGTGTGTATGTGTGTGTTGGTCGGTTTGTTGGTTAATTTGAAAAGGCATTTTAATATGAAGCCCTGACTGACCTGAGATTCACTACATAGACCAGGCTGGTCTCAGACTCACAGAGATCATACCTGTTTCTGTCTCGCAACTGCTGGAATTAAAGGTGTGCGTCATGAGACCCAGAGGCCAGCTAGAGTTTTTACTTGAGTAGAATGCAGAATATTCTGGGCAGTGTGATAAATTATATTCTAGCTGAATGTTAAATTCATGTGATAGTTCATTTCAGCAAATTCTTTCTGATACAAAAGTCCCCAAAATCTAGTGTCAGTCTTTCCCCTTAACTGATCTCATGTTGAACCACCAAACACAATCCCATCAGAAATTGTCTTCCAGGTATTTATATACCACAGCAGAGAGGGGTATTATCAAAAAATATCTCAAACTGTCACAAAATGAAATATTGAGAATATTTTTATTCCATTTTATTTCTGATTTTATAATTGAAGTTTCAGAGGGCATGACAGTTTCAGGTAGTTTCTTTTCTTTTTAACATATTAGTATAATGGTATGTTAATTTAAATGAGACCATCAGTTTCAATAATGGAGTCAAATTAAATTTAATAGAAGTTAATATTTATGTTTGCTCTCAGAACACATTTTAACTTTCTTTGATGTATACCAGTCTATGCTCAGCTCCTCTTTCTCAACTCCTTAAGTAACTTCAAGTCATACATGAATGTCAATACTCATTTCAGGACTTCTCCCTAATTTTGTCTCTGATGTTCTATTTATCAGACAATCATTTCATTATTCCCACTCATCTTGGGTCTTTGCTCTTGCAAAACTATCAAACTTGTCTTCTTCACAGTAGGTTGATCTTATATTCATCCTCTGAGTTACTGCCAGAATTACCTTCCTCAGACAAACAAAATGTGATCAGGTCAGCCCTTCCAATGGCTTCCAAAGTCTTCTTCATGTCCCCAAGGACCAATAACACCTTAGCCAGGCAACCAAACTCTACCCAGTATCAACACTCCAGCCTTCCTGGCTCTATCCTCTTCACCAGCTTCTTACTTTCCCTTTTGGGTTTTTACACAAATGATACAACTTTCCAATACCCACTTCCTCCTTCATGCCTTCTGGTGAGCTTACCTCAGTCCAGGTGCAGCACAGACATTGCTGCATTGTTGAAGAATTCCACACTTCTTTCTCACCAGGTGTCAGTAACAAGAAGACAATGTGTGGAAATATCAAGCAGACTGGTTTCTGTTTTGAAAACCACCATGAGACAGTGAAGATACAAAAGTAATTGAGTCAGAAGGTAATGTTTGGAGGGAGGCTGGTCAGTGTGTGACCATGCACTGCTTCCTAACCTATAGGCAGCACTTCCTCTCTCACTGACGGGGTTCACACGAGCACTGCCCAGGGGTCTATGAAAGCTGCTTCATCTTCCAGTTAAATAAGGCTTCCCTTCAAGGATCATCAGAACACAGAACTCACCACAGGAGGCCTGACTAAACTTGTTCCTCCATTGTAGAGAAAGATTTCAGTGGTTTTCTTCACCTACCTCCCCCCTCCCTACCCCCATTACCTCTTAATCCTCTATCCAGCTGGTGAAATAACTAGCCATTTAGGTAAAGGCAGACTGAACCTATAAATCAGTGCGTGTGATATAATAACCAGCCTGCTTGTGCTGTCTTGGTTTGCCCTCTTTATGCTGACTTCAGCTGCAGCATCTGTATTAAGGGGTTTAGAGCAGTTGTAAATACTACTCTCTGGGATGCCAATGTCAACATACACAAGTCAGTGAAACTCCCAGTACATTCACAGAGATGGGCATCGGACTTTCTGAGAACGCACTGGATGAAAAGAAGCAATAAAAAGGGAGGCGTGGTTAGAGAATGAGAATGGGAGAAGTAACTGAGAAGATGGACTCTAGAATTTGAGATCAAATTTGGTGGTCGGTAGGAGCCAGCAGAAGCAAATGCTCCATACATACTTCAGAAAAGTCAAGTTAGCAGCCTGATTTGGAGCAGCTGAGTTCCTTGGGAGGGCACTCCTTTATGCTACTCCTGGGTTTTGGCACCAGATGAATAAAAAAAAACAGGAAGATTTAAAAAGAAAAGACATGATTGCTCTTAGGTATGGTGGAGGAGAGGGTTTATTGTAGAAATGAGGGAGAGTATAGCCAGAGGCAGGAACATCTGTGATATTCAGACTGACTGAGCAGGGCCCTGTGAGGAGGGTGGGGGGAGGGAACAGCCAGGAGAGTAAAGGATAGACCAAAAAAGGGGGATTGCGTAACCAAAATGGCAGGATTATATAGGGAAGGGCATCTCAGGGAAGGGAAGCCCAGCCCCTGGGCTGGAGAAATTTATGGTGATGCATTAAATAAGCACCCGTTAGCCATTTGTTCCAAGTTTGAGACCTAACACATGTGTATCCTCCAAATCTGTTAAAAAAATATTCCTAGTACCTGAGGGAATATTTGTTAGGACTATTTTGGCTATGAATGACAGACACCAGCATCGACTGGTTTCAGAATACAAGACACCACAGGGAACCCATCTGCGGAGATGCTGTGGTGCCTAGAAAGGGGCCGGTAGCAAAGTCCTGCATTTCATCTCTCTTCTCCCAGTCCACCTATTCGTTCTTCTAGCTCTCTGCTAATTTGTTCCCTACGTGTAGCAGATATGTATGGTTTAGCAAATCCATTTTCCTTTTCAACTAAGTACATATTGGAATCACACGTCCTATTAATGTAAGCATAAAGCTCCATTCTGGCCTCTATTTCAAAGGCTGGTTCATAAGCACCTAGTCCCCCTACACACACACACACACACACACACACACACACACACACACACACAC
>LOJH01016165.1:20221-23001 GCA_001685095.1 Ellobius talpinus | reverse complement strand
ATCTATCTCATTATCTATTATCTATCTCAATTTATCATCTTTGTCTCTGTCTTTCACATCTCTCCCATCTCCATTTATTTATGTAACTTTGTCCACACCTAAGCTTTTAAGATTTCCTTCTCTAGAGTTTGATAGCAAAGAGCAGGGATGACCGAGTTGGGAAAACTAATGATTTGAGGCAAAATGTAAAGATCCATGACACCTTCAAACAAAGGCCTGGCCGTTCTGTGAGGGAAAAAAATACAGTTACCTGATATCATCTCATGCTGGTTAATGCATTATAGTGGGCAAGGAATAAGGATCCTTCACAGAGTACAGATTCTCACACCTCCTCTGTTCAGTTTTTATCTGAATTAACTCCTCAGGGTTAATGGCTTACTCAGATTCTTTATGCATGTCCCCTTATTTGCAAACAAATGCTGTATTAGCAACTAACTTACATGTTGCTATAAAGGGCTAAATGAGTTATCATTTGAAGGGCTAAGCAAGTTGCCAGCTGTCCTGCTCTGTAGTAATGCTTCATATTTATTAATCATATTCTAAACCTATCTCCAAAACTCAGCTGATTGTCTTGTGGAGAATCTAAAAATATGGTCATCAGATTCAGAGGCTCCAATCTTGACTCTGTCAACTGCTGGGCCATGAAGGAAGCCACATAACCTTTTGTCAGCTTTAGTGTCCTCATCCGAGGGACAGGATGATGGATTGCAGGTGATAAGGACCAACGTCTCTGAATTCCTTAGGAAACTCTAAGCAGGTCTTAATCTTGATCAACAGAGTAAGGTCCGCTCCCTTCTCTCACTTCCTGCAGTTGATTCTATTATCACACTCTGGCCGACGTGAACCTTGTTTTATCACTTTTCTGAATCCCTGATCAGTCATTTTCTTTATGTCAAAGTGCATGAGTTTCTTCTCTAGGTATCGGGACAAAACATTCAACAAAAGAAACTTAAAGAATAAAGGAGCCTTATGTGGGCCCACAGTGTGAGTGTGCAGTCCATTGTGGGTGGAGAAGTTGTAGCAGCAGGAGAGGGAAATGTCTGATCACATTGTGTCCACAGTCAAGAAGCAGAGAGGTGATGGCTGCTGGTCAGCTGACTGTCTTCTTTTTATTTAGTCTGGGTCCCCAGTCCATGACATGAAACCACTCCCAATTAGGGTGGGACTTCCCACTTCAGGCAGCAAAGTCTAGAAAACTTATCTTTCGTGCCTGGATGTTTCTTTCCATGGTGATTCTAAATCTTATCAAGTTAATAATCAAGATTAGCCATCACACAAAGCTAGACACAAGGTATACATATGACTATGTACAAAACCTTGTTGAATTTAGTTAACTCAGAAGCTGCTCTAGATCACCCTTCAAATAGCTTCCCCTACCATTAGAAGAAGTACACCATCTGTAGGCCAGATCTGGCTGCCAGACTCAGCCCCCAGCTACATTCATTTTTCATGAAATGAAGCCTCCCTAGGACATAGTAGTTGCCATGATGCTCTGTTTCTAGCCAAGTGGCCAGGCTGTCTGAATAGAAGCAGATGCACTGTTCTTGGCCTAGAGGCATCATTAGAAAGGCCTCCAGGTTGCCTGGGAGGATGCATCTGGTGGTGGTGTTGGGCCAAATTTAACACATGGGCCCGTTAGCAATATTAATGACTGTCCTCAACTGGGCTCAGCCAAATGTCATTTCTATTCAGAGCTCTTCCAACTCACTCTGTGTGGCCAGGCTGAGTGGGACAAGTGAGTGATATACTCTTGATAGGTCAATTTACATGCTGTGATGGCACATGAGGGGCCAAGTTTACATCCATTGGGTTGAAAACTATCTATATATCCATTTGTCATATATTTATTTATCATTCATCCATATGTCATCTATCCATATATATCCATCTATCAATTTACATGATAAATTATATATCTATGCATCTATCAACATATTTTTTATCATCTATCATCTCTATCTATCTGTCTGTCTGTCTATTATGTTTTGTCTATCAGTTATTTTTAAAAAAGATGTTTATTGTCATTTTTATCAATCTATCTATAAATTACTCCTATATATTTATCAATCTATCATCTGTCATCTACCTGTCTATCATCTATCTGTCTATTGGACTTAAGCCAGTTTTCAGCTGCCAAAGTCTTACAGTAGATGTGCTGTGTGCCTTGCCTTGGTCTAGCCACTTTGTAGACCACCATAGAGGAGAAGAACTGCTTAATCAAGTTCACAGGTTTAACAACATGATTTAATACATACTTAATCAATGTAGACTGTCTACATTGATCCAACTTTTCTATTTATCCTGGAAATTTAGAAAGAGAGAGACGTGCCCTAGTAAATGTCACTCTTGCCATTTAGGAAATTTGTGTGAATCACTATGCAGATTCATGGTGGTAAAGTTTGATTGTAAAATTTCCCTCATCAGCTCATGCATTGGAACACTTGGCCCCCAACTGCTGGTACTGTTTCAGAAAGCTGGTGAACCTTTAAGAGGTGGCCCCTTGCTGGAGGAAATGAGTCACTGGGGGTGGAGCATGTGATTATACAGCCCAGCCCCATCCTTGTGAATGTACTGCTTCCTGTCTACAGACATAATGTGAACAGCCGCCTCAGGCCCTGCGGCTGTGTTCTTTCCTGTGCTGGGCTGTATCTGCTATTACTCTGTGACCCAGCATAAACCCTTCCTCCTGTGAAGTCCTTCTGGTCAGGGGTTTGATCACAACAAGAAGCAACCTCTAGGGTCCTACCCTAACTTTGTATGTATAGCCTCTCATTTTTTAT
>LOJH01016165.1:5221-15221 GCA_001685095.1 Ellobius talpinus | reverse complement strand
AACTAGAGTTGCCTGAACACTTTTTAGCCTAATAGATTGTGAGTGAGAGAGTCCTGGACATTGTGCTACAGGGTTTGATCCACTGTTGGAATTTTGCATTGCTTTGATACAGCTATGACTGTGCTGTGGTTCTTCCCTTTTGGAACAAGATAGTGTGAACTTTATTTTGAACTTTCAGGAGTCCACAGTTAAGAGACTCTTGGATAATTTAAAAAGAATAAAATTGTAAAGAATTTGAACTGGTTTTTGAAAGAAAGATTGTGGTACTTTAAAAATTACAGTCTGTTTTGTATTGTGATTGTAGCATGAGAGCTTGGAGATAAGCCAGAAAGGACTGTTATGGTTTTAATGGTGATGTGTCTGTGTGTCAGCTTGACAAGGGATCAGTTGTGCTGGTTAGGTTTGGTCAACTAGACATAAATTAGAATCACGAGGGAAGAGTGAATCTCAGCTGAAGGACTGTCTCCCCCAGACTGGCATGTGGGTATGTCTAGAGGGAATTTTCTAGGTTAATAATTTAGGTGGAGAGACTCAGTCTACTGCGGGCAGTACCCATCCTGGGCAGATGGTCCTGGGTTGAATAAGAAAGCAGACAGAGGTTTTTGGGATGACCCTGGTTCTTACATATTACCCACAATTCCTTTTTCTTTCCCTCTCCTCCAGTATGGCATGATGTTCAAAGGAAAGAAGGCCAAGGGGAAGAAGGCGGCCCATGATTCTCCCATTGTGAAGAAATAGGAGGTCAGAAACATGGTGAATTATCTGTTAAAAGGCCTAACAACTTCGGCATTTGACAGGACATCCAGCCCAAAAGGGACCTCACTTTCTTTGTCAAATGGCCCCACCCTATAAGGCTTCAGCAGCAAAGGGCCAACTTCTATAAGTGGCTCCAAGTACCCTCTGCCATTTACCAGTTCCCCCAGGTCTTGGATTACGAAACAGCTACCCAGATGCCTAAGCTTGCCCGCAAGTACAGGCCAGAGACAAAGCTGCCCGCCCATGCTGAGAAAGGGGCTGCTAGCAAAGGGGGCATCCTCACTAAGAGACCACCTAACCGTTGATCAATATGGTCACTACCCTGGTGGAGAACAAGAAGGCTCAGCTGGTAGTAATCACCCACGCAGTAGACCCCACTGAGCGAGTGTTCTTCCTGCACTCTCTTTGTCGCAAGCTGATGTTGCCCTACTGCATCATCAAGGGGAAGGCCGGGATGGGCAGCTGGTCCACAGGAAGACATGTACCACTCCTGCCTCCAGGTTAACTAGGAAGACAAAGGTGCTCCGGCTAAGCTTGTGGAAGCTATCAGGACCAATTGCAACGACAGATATTGAAGAGATACACGTCAATGGGAGGCAATGTCCTAGGTCAAAAATCTTTGGCTTGTGTTAACAAGCTGGACAAGGCAAAGAACTTGTCACTGAACTGGGTTAAAGGTACACTTGTAAGGTTTCTGTACATGAATATAATTGTAAAATTGCCCCTCCTCCAAAAAATAAAGAAAAAAAAGGAAAAGGAAGGAGGGAAAGAAGGAAGGAAGAAAGAAAGAAAGAAAGGAAGGAGAGAAGGAAGGAAGGAAGGAAGGAAGGAAGGAGGTTGAACAAGCCGAGGAACAAGCCAGTAGTTTCCCTCCATGACCTGACTCTGCTCTTTCTTGAATTTTTGCCCTAACTTCCCTCAGTGTAGGGTTCTAATTGAGCCGTATAAACCAAATACACCTTCTCCCCTAGTTGTTTGGGTTGGTGTTTTATCACAGCAGCAGACAGCAAAGTGTGACACCTTTCTCTGGCAGTGAACTGAGATGCTGAAGCCAAGCCCTACCCGTCATCTTCCTCTCTGCAATTCTCA
Source organism: Ellobius talpinus (assembly GCA_001685095.1). Lineage (NCBI taxonomy): Eukaryota > Metazoa > Chordata > Mammalia > Rodentia > Cricetidae > Ellobius > Ellobius talpinus. Next base: position 13,376 of record LOJH01016165.1, on the reverse strand, counting down.
AGCATCATTAATTCCCTCTGTGCTTTTCCAGGTTCATCCTCTCCTTGGAAGCAACTTGATTTTTGTTATCTTGAGGAGTGTTTCCCATCGGCTCAGGTATTTGATCACTTGGTTCCTGGTTGGTAGCACTGCATGGGGAGGTTATGGAACCTTTAGGAGGTGGAGCCCTGCTGCTGGGGGAAGTTTGTCACCGAGGGCAGGGTTGAGAGCTTATAGCCTCTCCTTGGTTCCACTTTGCTCTCTGCTTTGTGTTTGCAGCTGACAATGTGATCTTCAGCTGCCTGCTCCACCCACCACACTTGCCGTTTGCTGCTGTGCCTCTCTCCATTGTGGACCCTTACTCCTCTGGAGCAGTAATCTTAAATGACAGTTTCCATGAATGACTTTGGTCATGGTGTTTTATCACAATATAATAATAATAATAAAGAGTAACTAACAGATCCAGTACCAGCTAACACAAAGGAGAGGCCTAGCTTGTCTTCTAACCTGGAAGTGCTCTTATGCTTTCCATAGTACTTTTTCTATCTATCCTCTATCCCCTTTCTCCACTTCCATTTGGAAGCTAGCATTTTTGATTTTTAGTTATGCATATGCATGTGTGTGGGGGTAAGTGCATAAGAGCGTGGGTGCCTGAAGGGTCAAGAAGAGGGCATCCACACCCCTGGAACTGGTGTTGCAGGAGGTTGTCAGCTGCCTAACACATGTGGGGGAATGAACCTGGATCTTCTGGAAAAGCCCTATGTGTACTAAACTGCTGAACTGCCTCTCCAGCTCTGGATTCCTTTCTGCATGTCAATTTCAGCAGCTAAGATTTCTTGATTTTTATATGTTGATCAATGTCTAAAGGCTTCTTGATTTGCCATATATTTATTTCTAATACTTTAAAAATATTTTTAATCACTGAAATATGATCTATAGGGCTTTTTTATTATATTTTCTGTCTTTGTGTCCCCAGGTCTTCATATGTCTGTCTCTGCCTTTCTTTTTTTAGTGTCTTATGAATTGGTAATCTCCCTCTCTCTCTCTCTGCCTCTCTGCCTCCCTCTGTCTCCCTCTCCCTCCCTCCCTCTCTCTTTCTCCCCCCTTCTGCTCTACCCCTCCCTCCATGCCCCCTTTCTTTTTCACCTGTTGCTGTTGCTGTTGTCTCTCTGAGCTATGGATTTATCCCTGTCTCTTACCAGGTATTGTAGTCACATTGTTTCGTTCTCTCATTTAAGGATTTGTGATATCTTTCTTAATTTATTTTCTAATTTCTTTAAGTTTTTGCTTCAGGTTTATCAAGTTCCTTGAGACAAACACTTCTTCACCTATTCATTCCGATGCTTTCTGACAAACATGTTTAGTCTCACTGTTTTCCCTCTAAGTATACATTCTAATGTTATAAGATTCAGCTGCTATTGAGTCATCAAATGCTCCATACAGTTTACTTGACTTCACCCTTAGCTCTATGATTAAGTAGCAGCATGCTTTGACATTTTATAAACTTCAAATGTTTAAAGACATCTTGGCTTTTTTAAAATTAGGGAAATTATAAATTATTTTAAAACTTTATCAATTTGGAAATATTCGTAATTCCATTATATGTTCATTTTAAATTTTATTAGCTTGTGGTCAGAGATAAGACTCAGTCTGCTAAGAACATTGAGACATCCTCAGCAGTGTAGTCCACTGTTTCATAGACTTTGGCCAAAAATATGATTGTTTTCATCGAAAATAGATTTTTTTCCCAAAGAACTTACTCTCATTACAGTTTCCCTCCCCCACTCTTCCCAGGTTATCCCCACCTCTCCACCCACCCAGATCTACACTCTTTCTAGTTCTCTCTCATTAGAAAACAAACAGGGATCAATAACTAATAATAATAATGAACAAACATGAATAGGGCAGAACAAATAAACAAAAAATAAAAGTCAAAGAAAAAGCATAAGAAACACATATAGACTTAGAGACATATACATTTGAATACACAGAAATCCCATAAAGACTCTAAATCAGAAAACATATAAGCAAAAGACCTATAGGAGAAAACAAACAAACAAAACAAAGCATTATGAGTCCTCCCTCCCCCCACCAAATAAACCCTCCAGAAGGTGCTATTGATTTAGTTTTGTACTGGCCATCTACTGCTGAGTATGCGCCCTGCAGCTAATTGTGGTTTGTACACACAGCGAGACGCCACTGGAGAAAACTAGTGTTTCCTTTGCGGACAGTTATCAATTGGAGATCGGTTGGAGTTAGCTTCTAGGTTAGGAATGGGGAGTTATGCCCCATTCCCTTCTCAATGCTGGAATCCCATCTAGCTTAGGCTGTGTAGACCATGTGCATGCCATTACCGAGTTCACATGTGCATGGGTTCTGCTATGTCTAGAAGGCCTTGTTTCCTTGGTGTCTCCCATCCTTAGTAGCACTTCCAATCTTTCTGTCTCCTAGCCTGCAAAGTCCCCTGAGCCCTGAGCGGAGGGATTCTATGGAAGCATCACGCTTAGGGCTGAGTGGTCCCAGGTCTCTATTCTCTGCACTTGTGGATCTCTGTATTTGTTCCAATCTATTCCAGGCCCCTAGTGACATTCTGCTATATGCATCGATCAGAGTCGTCCTCAGCCATCACCAGAAAAATAGAGCTTTAATAAATAGCACAAAACTATAAACATATTCACTAGATTGTACTTACTGAGCTACATAAATCATGTGTTCTGGTGTAATGTTGAGGACAAGATATTTTGTGATTTGTATATATGTGTGGAAATTCCCACTGTTTCTATGAATTACATATTGTCTCAGTCACGTGTCCTTTGATACATCACAGAATTTAGGTCTACATAATGACACAGCACAGAGTCAGGTTATTACATCTGCTTGCTGTTGATTTTCCCTTAGTCAATTCTCTTTATTATGCTTCTTTTTCAGTGCTGAGGATTGAATCTAGGCTCTCATACATTAGGAACATGATCTCATGATCTACCACTGAACAGTTATCTAAGCCCCATCAAGTTCCATTTAAAAACCGCTTTTTCATAGTCAGTATTAGATGGCAGTATTTTACCATTTCTGTTCACATTTTCCCCATTTCTTTGCTTTGGTATTATAGCATTAATTCTAATATGTTAAAATGTAAGAAAATGTCTACCATTTAACCAGATAATTCATTTAATATTATGTCAAATAAAAATATACTTGCTTCTGCCATTTCCTGCGTACTTGATAATCACATTTTCTTTTTTACTTCATTTCCTTCTTAGTCATTATTTTGTAATTATTAGATTTTTATTTTTCTTATACAAAAGTACTAATTTTTCCTTGAAAACTTTTGTATATGCAATGTATTTTGATCATATCCTTCCTGATCATATCCCCTTTACCTCCCGTTCCTCCTCCTGTACATCTTCCTCTCAAGTTCATCTTGCTCTATTGTGGTTTTATATTTGTAGTTGTAGTTGAGTCCAATTAACACTGTCCAGATGTGCAAGGTCTGAGACCCAAAGCCCAGTGATTTCCCTCCTCCAGCACTCATCGAGAGTCCGAAGGCCCTCAGCTCAGGTGCGGCCTTGGTAGCCTCCCCCTTTCCTATGCTCCAGTTTTAGCAGGGTGGGTCTTGTGCAGCTCTTCTGCAGGTAACTGCAGCTGCTGGGAGCTCATCTGTGCAGCAGCCATGGACTACCCGGTAGACAGGCTCTCACAACACTTCCCAGCGCTCCTCCCTCTGCTCTTGCTTTAATGTTCTTTCCGTCTCTCTTTTGTGATGGTCTCTGAGTCTTGGGTAGGGGAGATTAATATAAGCCACTTGTTTAGAAGCTGTGCCATAGACTGTTTCTTTTGAAAGTAATACCTAGTTATTAAGCCCATATGTATACTTTTTCAATTATTAAATATTATCAATTCTTAATTTTGTCTAGGGAGTAGAGTCTCTGTTTTCAATCACTGTTCATCACACCTACTTGTAACTCCAATCTCTGTTTCATTTGCTTTCTGTTCCTGTGACAAACACATGATCAGAAACAACTTGGAAGGAAAGGATTCACTTCAGCGTTCAGATGAAAGTCCACCACCAAGGTAAGCCAGAGCAATAGCTCGGGGCAGGGATCTGGAGTTAGAAACTGAACACTTTATCGTGAGGGAAAGATGCTCACTAACTCGATTGCCCTGGCTTGCTAGGCTATCTTTCTTCTGTAATGTATCCCCACTTGCCCAGCCATTGTAATGCCCACAGTGGATTGAGGTTTCCTACATCAATTGGCAATTAAGAAAATGCCTCACTGGCAGCCTATAAGGTCATCTTATGAGGCAATTCCTTGAGTTTCCTTCTTCCCAGGAGAGTCAAGTGGACACAGTTGGTTCTGATCTCCATCTTTTACACTTCCAATCCATTATGGTAACTTTTGCTCCTACTGTTATGGGGGTTCATGATAAGATTTTACTATCAAAAGTGTATCTTAAATTACATTTTGTTGGTTATAAGATATTTTTATAAAACATTTCTATTCATAAAATTACTGTTCATCTTAATTGTGGTGCGGTAAGGAATAGAGTTCTCATACTCTTATCTCTGTCCTTCCAGTTAGCACATAGGACCATGATGCATTGCTTGGTGGTGTCTCTAGTTAAGCATTACATGTGGGTGTGTGTTTGCTTTATGTTGCCTATTTAGTTTTTCATTTGTCTTGTTTTCTCATGAAATTATGTAATACATTTCTGTGACCCTTCTTTAGCTTCTATCTGGCAAAGCCTCTAAATCACACACAGCTACTTGGGCCTTTTGTGAATTTTCAGGGGACCTGCCACTCCTGAAAGCTTTAAAAATCTTTTCAGCTAAGAGCTCATATTTTAAAAATACTTTACATTGATGTATTTTAGTTTTTATGGTTATGAATGTTTTGCCTGTGTGTGTGTGTGTGTTGATGTGCCATGTAAATGTCTAGTTCCTGCAGAAGTCATAGACATCAGATACTCCACAACTGGAATTACAAGTTGTTGTGAGCTGCCCCATATAGGTGTTGGGAACCAATTTCTCTGCAAGAAGAAATTGCAAAGAAAGTCCTCAGACAGGTCCAGCTGCCTGGCAGAAGCAGAGACCAGCCAAACTGCCTAGAAGGCTCTCAGTCAACCCTACTGCCTACAGGAGGCTTAGACCAACAGAGCCCTTAGAAGAGGGTGCCCTCTGATCTGCTGGGCTGCCAGCAGGGTGTGCAGCGCTTTTTTGTGAGCTGTCACCCATGTGTCGTGGACTTTGATGGCTTTGACGACTCTTTCCTGATTCAGAAAGTAAACACTCACCCACATTCCTGTTAATAACCCCAACAAAACTCTGGTTCACTGAGTTGGACTTTGTTCTGTTTTAAGTTCCTTTCCTAGGGTGAGTAGACATTTATTTTCATCTCCCCAGGAATAGTGTCACACAGCAACATCGCAACATATTATTGCCAGTATTAATATAATATTTTGAAAATATAAGAAAACTCAGTTTTATCTGAAAGATGAAAAGGAAGTTAGCTGTATCTGTAAGCAGGTTTTAGTTCTAGCACACACAGCTCCATTTCCATCTTTATGGACAGACTTATGCTCAGACATTATAGTAGAATAGTAGCTTTAACACTTCATCACTGGAGTGATTTGGAAATGTGTCTGTCTCACAAATACTCAAAGAAATCTCAGCATTGTAGGTCCTACTCCTATACAACGTTTCTAGCTATAGTCTGAGTATCGTAGGTTACTTACCTACACAGAATAATCAGTGTGGCCAGGGATAGATAAATGTTTCTTAATTCTCAAACACTGTGTGTGAGTTTTACAAGTTTCAATAGAAGTCCCAAGAACTGGGAATTTGGAAATTGTATGTTAGGATGTGGTCAGCTGGAACTTGACAGCAGAATCAGAAGTTCAAAGTCATCCTTGGCTACATAGTGAACTTGAGGCCAGCCTGGCTGTGACCTTGTCTCAGAATAATTAAAATGGATGAAACACAAAAAATAAAGCCATCAAAATCATCAAAGTGATATGTGTAGCTTTAAAATTGGGACCTATAGTCAGGGCTTTGAACAAATCCTTTATACTAGCTTAAGATAGCAAGGTGCATTCTAGCTTAGATGAATAATTATGTTAGAAACCTTGTTAAGGTTGACGCTTAGAATCTTGTGAGAGACTTATAAACTGTCAGTCATTTTGTTGAAAATATGAAATATCTAAAATAAGCTACATAAGTCCTGGTAGAATAATATATATAACTATATATAGCTTAAGCAATTTCAATACTCAGGAAGGTTCCAGATACTTTTCACATATATTTAAAAATGCATGTTCATTAAAAACAAAGCAAACAAAATAAGAAACAGGGAAAATGTTCCAAAGAATAGAAAGTTATAAAAAAATTCATAGTTCCACTATTTAAACAAAAGCACAATTGTATTTATATTAATAAATAAATATAAATAAGAAACACAAATGAGAAATTTATAAACATGAAGAAAAAGTTGCTCTAAGAAATAGTTTTAAGGCTTTAGACATGAAAAATAACATTTTCAAAAGAACAACTGAGTAGCAGTTGGCTACTTCTCAGCAAGCTGTATCCAAATATCTGGTGGCTTGTGATTTCTTCTGGGGCATATATGATCTTGGAAGACTAATGAATATTTGTTATTAATCATCCATGTATCTACTATTATCTGTCTGTCTACACATTCATCCATATACACATTCCTCCATGTATCTATTCATTATCTGTCACCTATCTATCTGTCTGTCTATCTATAAATATCCAATATTTTAGTTACTTTTTGGTTTTCTGATAAAACAACATGACCAAAAGCAACTTATGGAAGAGTTTAAATTAACTTATGTTTTCAGAGGAAGTGTCCATAATTAAGGGAGAGCCATGGCAGGAAGTGGCTGGAGCAGGAAGCTAGGAGATCACATCACCAAATGCTAACAGACCACAAAGAGAAAACTGAAAGTGAGGTGAGACTATAAACTTTCAAAGCCTGATCCCAGTTCTGTACTTCCTCCAACAAGGCTCCATTTCTTAAAGTTTACATGACCTCTCAAACATCACTGCCAACTGGGGACCAAGTGTTTAAATATGTTAGCTAATAGGGGACAATTCAAATAAACAGAATATGGTGTAAATGCAAGAGAGAGCTTGCAGAAGGTGAACTTTTTTATATTCCTAGACAGGGTGAACCAGTCGTTCCCACTGTTTTTCTTAATTAAGTTAAGTGTTCTTTTCTCTTTTCTTCCATCTGAAAATATCCAAAATCTCTTAACTGATTTGGTCGTGAGACCTCAGCCCGCATGAACTGATTTGGAAGCAAATATGATCTGAATAGATGTGAGGCTATGTATTGACTCCAGCACAGTCACTGTGAATATTCATATACTCCCTCAAGAAGCATCATTGTGTTTCATCTTTTGATGCAGTCTTACACTAAGGACTTGGTGCTTCATACACTCATTACCTTTTCTTAAAATTCAAAAGTCCTGGGCTAAGAAGATGCATGAGTTAGTAAAGTGCTTCCTGAACAAACATGAGGAACTAAAATAAGACAAACAGAACCCACTGTAAAAAGCTGTGTGTGGTATGGACCTGCAGTGCCAGAATTGGGATGTTGACATATAGGTGTATCTTTGGGACTCCCTAGTTAGCTAGTCTAGCCAAATCCGTAAGCTCCCAGGACAGCGAGATACCTTATTAAAAAAAATAAGGTGGGGTGGGTGAGGAGATGGCCCAGTGGCTAACTGTTCTTGATGAGTAAACATGAGATAGAATTCCCAGGACCCACTTAAAAATAGTTAGAATAGTTCAGGTGGCTGCATACCCAACTGAAACCCCAGAGCTAGGGAGAGGCAGAGCCAGGAATATCACTGAGGTTTGTTGGCTGCCACTCTAGTTTCAGGTTCAGGGAGAGATCCTGCCTAAAGGATTCAAAACTGAGAATAATTGAACAGGACAATCAATGTCCTCCTCTACCCTCATCATACAGACTTGGGCTCAGACATCACACAAACACACACATGTGAACGTATACTACATATGAACAGATGTACAATGCATACTCATAGATGTGTATTCACATAATATTGACAGCAATTGAAGACATCTAACATGTATGTACACATTTGTATGTGCACTTTCATATGGGTTCTCTGTCTCTCTCTCTGTCTCTCT
>LOJH01016164.1:6607-24148 GCA_001685095.1 Ellobius talpinus | reverse complement strand
GCCTGGTCTACAGAACAAGTTCCAGGACAGCCAGAGCTACACAGAGAAATCCTGGGGTGGGGTAAGCCACCAAAAATGTCTTTGTTCTTGAGAATGTCATACAATGCACACAATACATATGATCAGGCCTGCCCCACCTACCCCTTGCTGAGACACTGGATTATTATCTAGCTTGGGAACTCCCAGGGAAAAGGAAGGAGAGGAGAATTCTGGAATCCAGAAAGTTCTCAGCTGCCCTTCAGTGACTTCTGAGGAGTTGGAAAAAGGGCAGTGTGTCCTCAGGTTTGAGACCATGGGTTCTTGAACCATAATGCCTCAACTTGAATCATAACTCAGTGACTTTCTGGCTGTGTGATCTTAGGCCAGTTCCTTAACTTCTCTGAGCTCTGGTTTCTACATCTCTACAGAGGGAACGCCACAGTTGCCTGCCTTTGAGGGCTGCTGGACTGCAGGCTGAGCATCAGTTCTTGATGACCTTGTAAGGAAGACCCTTGATCCCTCTCTGGCCTATGCTCTGCTTCTCTGATCTTTGGTTCCCTCCCTTGAGCTAGCAAGGCAGGGAACTGCCCAATGTGTGTCCCTTCCTGCCCTTTTTCTAATGTGTTCTCTACTAGAAATGATTTTCCTGCCTTACATACTTAATGCTCCACTAAGTGCCACCACTGGGAACCCTTCCTTGATTTCCCCATGCCCACCTTTCCCTACCGGGACTGGTACTGGACATCTCACAGTACCTCTGTGGGGCCCACGATTCCCAGTGAAGACAGTGAGATAAGTCTAGGCTGAGCAGGGCTCCCTGTAAGCCCCCTTCTGCTCCAGCTTTATTTTGGTTCAAGAATCATTCCAGACAGCATTCTTGGTCAGCACCACAGCCATCCGGGCACACAGTCAACGTTTCATGCAGTATAGAAGGAAGGAACAAGGGAATGGAGGTTGGGAGATGTGGTCTGCCCTGCAAAGCCACTGGCTTAGAAAGAGTCCGGGGCTTCCAGATGATAAGGCCTGGCCCAGCCACAATATCCCTGGTCCAGTATTCACCTCTTGATACTGGCCGCAGGCTGAGAAGCCTGGCTTCAATCGGGTCCGGTTACAGCAGGTGTCCGGCCTCCAGTCCTGTTGACGTGTGTTCCTGTTCTAGCCACCCCTCCCCTTGTCATAGATGGTAACTGATTAGACCTGGGTCTCCATGGTTCCTGATTGGATCTGGGTATCCATGATTCATTAGGGCCAAGGACCCAGAGGCAGCCACCTGAGTCCTTGTCTTATCGCTCCCCATGCCCACTACCCTTTTAAATCTGCAGGTACCAGAGAAAAGAAGCCAAAAGCCACCCCTTCTCTGGGACTGCCATTATCAAATGTCATTTATGACATCCAGGGGGATGTGATACCCCCGCTAACTCTAACCAGGTGGGAGCCAGTGAATGATTTTGATAGTGGTTGTACAACCCGGCCCTTGGCTTCTGAACACCATTTCCCCAGAGTTCCTACTGGCTCCAGCCTAAGATAACTATCTCTGAACTCTGTGTTGGGAACTTGACCTAAGATGCCCACTATTCCTAGGGTTGGGTTTAGGCCTGCCTGAGAGCTTCCCTTTGAGAGAGGCCTGGCCTGGAAGGACACCAGCTAGCACTGGCGGATCTGGGCCCCTGGGGACTTCTGGTTCTCTCAGGGGTGGAGGGTCAGGGGAGTCTTCATGTGGCCTACAGGCTTCTGCTGGGCCTGGTCTACTGGCCTTTTCTTGTCCCCACTGTAGTAGGCAGAGTCTGTGTTTGGAATGGGCTAGTTTGTGTCCCGTCCCTTCTATTGTTTGACTGTTCACCAGAACCCCCACTACACCCCTGCTATATTTGGATGCTATTTACTCCCGAACTCTCAAAGTGCAGCTTCTCTCTTGTCTAAGAGATCCTCCCTGTTCCCCCAGACCCGAGGGCTCCTTCCCAAGTCCATCTGGCTGGGCAGTCACTTGATCAGAACTGAGCTATCCACCAGGACGGGAAAGGGGCCATCTTGACTTCCTGGCATGGCATCCTGAGTGCTCTGTCTTGTTAACATTAACCCTGTCAGTACAGGGACTAGCCCCCACAAGACTTCTTAACAGCTGGCCTCTAAGAGAATCACAGAAGGGGTGTTGACCAGCTCTGAAACCCACGTGCCTCTGCAGGCTAAGGGACATACTTCATTAGGCTCCCAGTACACACTTGGTCAATCTGCTGGGTCCCCAGCCAGCTCCAGGTAGTCCTTAGTGGGGAAATTACCCTAGGTCCCCAGGTAAAGAGCCACACCCATTCCTCCATGACAGTCTGGACAGAGGATCCAAGATGACTGATGAGAACCCCCTAGGAGGCGAGGCGGCCCCGGTGTCGACAGCTCCAGCTGACTATAGAGAGGGCATCGCTGGGTAGAACTGAGATGGTGCCAGGCTCTGACGGCTCTGCTGCCCATTTGGCCTGCTCTGGCTGCTAGTTTCGCCGGACTGGGTGCCACATGGACACAGGCCTGCGTAGCGTGGCCAGCATCTGGTTCCAGTGTGTGGTGCCCATGCCACTGGCCGCTGGACCAATGATGACATGTCCCACGTTGTCCCCACGGCCATCACTGCTGCTCTCAGCCACAGTCACTCGGAGAGACAGGTCCTGGGGAGAAGGAGACATGAGAGGTTGGGACCAGGAGCTGAAGGGCTCTCCCTGGCTCCAAGATCCTGACTTGTGAATACCAGGCCCTGTGAGGTACAGATGGCTCTCTGAGCCTTCCCATGAGTCGTCCTAGTTACTTATAGACGGATAGTCAGCTATGATGTGACCTCACGAAGTGCTCTAAGTGACAGATGCAGTAGGATTTAAAAGCTATCTCTCACTTCTTTGTCCCTCCACATTTTTTTCTTTAAGATTTATTTTAAGCCGGGTGGTGATGATGCAGACCTTTAATCCCAGCATTTGGGAGGCAGAGGCAGAGACAGGCTGGAATTTGGAGTTACAGGCGGTTGTTAGTCACCACATGGGTACTGGGAGCTGAATCCAAGTCCTCTGGAAGAGCAGCAAGTGCTCTTAAGTACTCAGCCATCTCTCCAGTCCCTTGCTTTGTTTTCTGTTTGTTTGTTTGTTTGTTTGTTTCTGAGACAGGGTTTTCTCTGTGTAAGTGTAATAGCCTTGGCTGTTCTGGCTTCGCTTTGTAGACCAGGTCTATCTCTGCCTCCCAAGTACTGGGACTAAAGGAATGTACCACCACACCAAGCTCTCTTGCTTTTTTTTTTTTTAAGACAGAGTCTCACTATGTAGCCTTGATAGTCTGCAGTTCACCATGCAGACTAGGCTGGCCTCAAACTTGGTCTTCCAAGTGCTTGAACTAAAGACCATTGCCACCTCATTATTTATATTTATCTATAGTTCAGGCTGGCCTCAAAATCCCTTCAGAGTGGGTCATGACCCTGAACTTCTGACCCCCCTGCTTCCACCTCCTGAGTGAGTGCACCACCATGCCTGGTTTATGAGGTGTGGTGTGTGTGTGTGTGTGTGTGTGTGCATGTGTGTGCACAAGAGTGTGTGCGTGTGTGAGTGTGTGTGTGTGTGTGTGTGTGTTGGAAACCCAGGATCCTGTGTGTGCTCTAGCTTCCCGGCTTTTGGACTTGAGCCTTTGCTATCTGTTTCTTTGTCTTTAAAATATGACAACCAGGGGGCTGGAGAGATGGCTCAGTGGTTAAGAGCACTGGCTACTCTTCCAGAGGTCCTAAGTCCCAACCACATGGTGGCTTACAGCCATCTGTAATGAGATCTGGCTCCCTCTTCTGGCCTGCAGGCACACATGGAAGGAATGTTGTATGTATAATAAATAAATAAATCTTTAAAAAAATATGACAACCATTTCCTACTCCATAGGGCTGCTGTTGGAAGAAAATTAAGCATTTAGGTGGGGAGAAAACCCACAAACAGAAAATGTGTGACCCGGTTCTGGCCTATCAACAGAGCACTTACAGGCATCTCTTCCGGCTACTGGCATAATCATGTGCGATCACAGCCGAGGGTCAGGGTTAAATAAGAACAGGTTTGAGATGTTAGCCCAGATGTTCTTACCTAGTCTCCAGCAGCTCCGGTTTTGGAGGTTAGAGGGAAGGGGCAGTATGACAAACAGGGAAAAAGCAGGGGTCAAATTGGTGAACTATCCAATAAGGGACAAGGTTATGATCCTAGGACCAGCCAGATATGCTGGAACGTTGCCTGGATTCCTAGATTTGGGCCACCCAGAGTGAGGCTGACATCCAGCTTTCAAATCTGCAGGGGCTGGCAGGGTAGCTCAATGGTAAAGTGGTTGCCTAGCACACATAAAGCCTCCGGCTCATCTTCAGCACTGGAAAACAAAGAAATCCCCAAGAACATCCCTAGGAGGGACCTAGGTGAGCCCTGCAGAGTCCCTGGGCTGCAGGGCAGACTTTAGGACAAGGATGATTGTCAGGCATAGCTAAGGATAGAAAGAGACAATGAGAGGAGAGAGGAGGGGGTGAAATCCCCACTCTCTGACTAATGAGACTTAAGCTATATTCTCTGTGCTTCATCCTACCACCCCCAGCCAGTAGTCTGTGATAGACCAGAGCATATAGTTGTCTGGAAACCCTAGGATGAGAAGATCCTAGTGGGGTCTTTGCAGTAGGACCTCTGAAGGCTTAGGTTCACATTCCTGGGCCCTCGGGTCACCTCTAGCTCATCTTCGGGCCAGTGTTGTTTCTCAGAGCTCAGCTGAGCTGTCACTTCCTGCAGAAAGTCCCCCTGGAGTACTAACACTGGGGTAGCTTCCAGTGGGGTTTACAAAGTCTAGGGACTTCCCTACCCGTCCTTCGTAGGCATAAAGAAACCAGTGCCTGGGTCCCCAACCCTCACCACCGGCTGGCACGTAGTGGTGGGTTCAATTAGTGATAGACTAGAAGGAGGTTGGCTTGAGGTCCCTCCCATGAGGCAACACCGAAGGGATGCAGTGGCCCAGAGTCCTGTGAGGCTCCAGCACACCTCACCTGGAGCACAATGGCTGGTACCGAGAAGATCATGGCTTCGTTGAACACCGGGTTGGGGTCATCCCTCTTCACGGCTGTCTTCTTCTTGCTCATCTTCCTTCCATCCTGCAGCAGGTATACTTTGACGAAGGGGTCTACAGGCAGGTATGTGGGTGAGGGTCAGTAACACGCTTGCTTGCATGGCATGGCCCTGTCTACTCGGGCTCCACCCACTGCCTTTTAATTCCCTGGTCCTTGGCTATAGCCATTATCTCCAGAGTTCACTGTTTGGTATTTATTTATTTATATTAAGACATGGAGCTGGGCAGGATGGTGATGGCGCACGCCTTTAATCCCAGCACTTGAGAGGCAGAGGTAGGTGGATCTCTGAGTTCAAGATCAACTTGGTCTACACAGTGAGTTCCAGGACAGTCAGAAATATAGAGAAACTTGTCTTGAAAGCAAAAATAAAAACAAAATAAAACAACAACAAAAAACAAATAGGATCTCATTATGTGTTCCAGGTTGGTTCTAAACTCCTGAGCTTAGGGATCCTCCTACCTCAGAGTCCTGAGTTGCGGAGATGAAAACTGCCAACTACAATGCCTGGCTTGACAAATCCCACTTTGTCTGTTTACTTGTTTATTTCGGGGTTTTTCAAGACATGGTTTCATGCCACCACCACCCAGCTTATTTACTTTTATTTTGATTTATGTATTTAAATTATGTATACAGAAAGTGTCTCTGTATGGGTGTGCACACGTGAGTGCAGTGCCTGCAGAGCCTAGAAAAGGGGTGGCAGAGAGCTGGCATTACAGGCGGTTGTAAATTGCCCAATGTGGATGCTGGAAACTAAATTCCAGTCCTCTCCAAGAGCAGCAAGTGCTCTTAACCTTGGAGCGATTTCTCCAGCTCTATTTGTTTTTGAGACTATCTTGCTAGGTAACACAGGTTGGCCTTGAATTTGTAATCCTAGTACATCACCCCATTGAATACTAGGAGCCACCATACCTGCTTTGCTATTGGGCATTGATTGATTGACGGATATTGAGAGACGAGATCACAATATGTGTTTCAGGCTGGCTCTGAATTCTTGGGCTTAAGGGATCTTCCTGCCTCAGTCTCCTGAGTAGATGGGCCTATAAGTGCATACCACTGTACATAGCTTGATGTTATTTTAAGGATGACCTTGAGTTTCTGAATCTCCTGCCTACACCTCCTGAGTGCAAAGATTATAGACACATAATATATTTTTTTTCCTGAGACAGGGTTTCACTGTGTCTTGTAGCCCTGACTGTCCTGGAACTCACTATGTAGACCAGGTTGGCCTCAAACTCGCAGAGATCTGCCTGCCTCAGCCTCCCGAGTGCTGGGATTAAAGGCACGCCACTACCGCCGGGCCCATGCTGTGTTTTATGCAGTGTGATTATTGAACCCAAGGCTTCATGCATGCCCTACGAGCACTCTATCAACTTCCCTATATCCCCAGATCCCCAGACCCTTGATATTATTTAAAATCCACTTCCCATTTGAGAAACTCAAGGCTCTCATGGCCAATCAAGAGAGGGCAGCCGACTGCAAATTTCTCTCCCACATACTCCCTGGAAGGAGGCAGATCAGATGCTTCTCTTCCTGTTAGTGCCTGAGTACAGACAGCAGACCTGAGTGACTGAATGCCAACACAGCGGAGCCTAACAGTGTGCAGCTATGAGATACCAAGTCTTTCTACTGCCTGGGGCCCTTGGCAGACAAGTCCCAGTAAGTCCTAGCAGACCCAGAGTGTGAGAGCCCACATAACACCTGCCCCAACAGTTGGGGCACGGCTCCTCCCCATTTAAAGTCCGGGTTGCTGCCCTGTCTCTGAGTTCAAGTTCTGACAGATGGAGGCTGACTCCCCATTTCTTGTCTGGCCACAGCACAAGTGTTGGCTCCTGCCCTCAGATTCAGTCACTTTCCCTCTACACTCCACACCCTGGGCTGCTTGTCACCCTCTGGGGTTCGCATGTTTCCCCAGCATGCCTGGCTCCTGAGCTTAGCTGAAACCACAGGGCTCTGGCCTTGTGCCCAGTACATGCTCATAGCACACAGCTCCCCCTGATCCATGTGAAGGAGCTGAGGACATAGGCCCTCACCTGCTGTGGTCTTGTCATTGGTCCAGATAAGATTCTTGGCTTTCACCACAACCACAGTCAGACGCTCAGCTGTGGGCAGGTAACTGAGGGACAGCAGGATCTCTCCCACAGCATCAGCAGCCTATGAAAATAGGTATGGTTCAGGAGTTTTCTGCCCTCCAGGGTCAAGGGGTCCAGAGAAAGGTGGATACTTCCTTCTCCATTGGAAAGCCACCGCTTTGGGACTAACTCTTAACCAGGCACCAGGCTGGTAGGATTGAGAAAAGGACAACTAACCCACACCCTGCCACATCAGGGAGGATGCACAGACCCTCCCTTGCTCTGGGTGTAGACCATGCCTTGGAAGGAGGCCCAGAGGTTGCCTGTCAAGTGCATCACTCAGATGTAGTTTTGTTCCTCATTCGGGGCCAAGGAAAACATTCCCTGACTAGTGTAAAAGGATCCAAGTTGACAGCATTTGCTTAAGCAACAGCGTTCCCTGAAATTGTTACCATGATAAAAGTAAGCTTCAGCTTGGCCCCTGTCTGAGATAACCCTCTTTCAGGTCAGACCCATGCATCCCTAACAGTAGCTTATAGGAATAGAACCTCTGATGATGTGGTCAGCACAGAGATGATGGGCTGGAGAGATGACTCAGCAGTTCAGAGCACTAGGTTCCTTCCCAGAAGGCCCAGGTCAGTCTCCAGCACCCACCATGTAGCTCACAACCATATGTAACTCCAGTTCCTGGGGATTGGGCATCCTCCTCTGACCTCCATGAGCATAGCACATGTGCATGACACACAAATATATATCCAGGTAAACCAGGAAAAACACTCATAAGAATAAATAAATAAAACATAAAATAAAAATAAATATATACTAAAAAATAAAAAGAAGAAAGAACTGAGAAGCGGCTGAGAGAGATGGCTTGGTGGGTAAAAGGACTTGGACTTGCCACTAATCCAAATGACCTGAGTTCAATTACCCACAACCCACGTGGTGAGGGAGAGAACCAACTTGGAGAAGACAAGGGGTCTTCTGACTTCCACATGCCGTCTCTGTGTGTATACGCATGCCCGTACACACATACACACAGAAAACACAATACATACAATGTTAAAAAAAAATCAAAGCAGAGTTGTAAACAGTGGCATCTAGAGGGCGTATTTGCCACCACATGCAGTGAGCGGTTCCCTAGAGTGTGGCTCTCCTAATGCTGTCAGGGTCCAGGTCAAGGACAGGATAGTGGCATCTCGCCTAGGAAGTGTGTGTGTGTGTTCTCTCCTCAGGTGAATAGGGAGCCAAAGCGGGTGGGGTGATACCTTATTCTGGTCCTGTAAATACAGCCAGCCGCTGAAGGGCTGCAGCAGGAGGTCCAGCACAGACAGCTTCAGCTCCACCACCCCAGTGCTCATGTTCCGCTCATCCTCATCGATGCCGAACACAGAAAATCGGAGGCTCTTCTCCTCCAAGGCTGTGGGATCCAGGGGGACAGAGAACTTCTCATCAAAGAAGATGGAATAGGCATTCCTCTGGATCTATAGAGAGAAGGGGCCGTGGAGGGGCTTTCAGGTACCCAGTCTAGATTCTGGTCCTCCTTTTGTGGTTCAGCCTTCAAAATTTGTTTCCTTAATTTTGTTTTGTTTTAAGACCGGAACCCACATAGCTCAGGATGGACTCCTGAGCTTCCTGCTATTAATTCCAAAACGATAGGATTACAAATATGATCCTCCATACTGTACTTCCCTGTTTTTGTTTTTTTTTTTTGTCAGAGACAGGATCTCACTATGTAGCCCTGGCTGTCTGGAACTCACCATGTAGACCAGGCTAGCCTCAAACTCACAGTGATCTCCTCCTTCTTCTGTCAGGGTCTTGCTATGCAGCTCTGGCTGGTCTGGAACTTGCTATATTGCCCAGACTAGCCTTGAATTTACAGCCATCTTCCTGCCTTTGCCTTTAGAGCACTCAGATTACATTGCCAGTTACCAGACCTGGTAGACCTGAAGGGTTTTGGTTGTTGGTAGTGTTTGATTGGTTTTTGGTTGTTTTGAGACAGGATCTCATGTAGTCCAAAATGGCCTCAAATTCATTATGTAGCCGAGGACAACCTTGAATTCCTGATCTTTCTGCCTCTGTCTCCCAAATGTTGAGATTACCATGAAGGTTTAAAAGCCCAATGTCTCCTTCTTGGTTATGGTTAACCCATTGGCCTGACATTAGAAGCTTCGACAACTGAATCCCAGTAATCTTCATCCTCACAAGATGCTGTGATAACGCTGGTCTCTATCTCTCCTGTCTGCCCAACTTAGCACAGCCGTGGGACAGGCAGACAGGGGGAGCTGGATAACTGTAAACAGCCCACCAACACCACAGCCTCCTGTAAAGCCTGGCGAAGACTTCATGATTGTCATAAGATAGACGGATGAGTGGACAGATTGACAGATGGGTGGAGGGACTAGGCAGGGCTGGGCATGTTTCGCTCCTCAGCTCACTCCTGCTTTCAGATGCCATTGGCCTCCTCCCAGGAAGCTGTGGGCAGTCCTCAGGGAGGTGCAGTGAGACTCTGTTTGCCCTTCTGTGGGGGGCAGTCTGAGTCACTGTGCGGTGGTATTTAGAGAGCAGCTCTCATCCCTGGCACCTTTTCTGATGTTGAGGGGGTTGTTAGACCTGGAGGCAACACCCCACCCCCACAGTGAGACTGCTAGGCTGTGATGTCACCAAGCCTCAAGCCTCTCTTCCTAGAAACAAACCCTACTAGCCTCTAGCTACTTTGATCTCACCTTCTGTCTCTGCCCGGCTCTGGAGGGTTCTTCCTGCAGCCACTCTACCCCAATACACAAACCTGGAGCCATGTTGCCACACAGTCCTCTGCCTTAGACTCTTCCAAGCTTCTGTCCGCCAGTGTCCCTCCTCAAGGAACACGTCCTGAGTCAACCAAAGTCTTTCATGTGGCCCAGGCCAAAAGCAACATAATGTGTATCAGCTCAATAGCAGCTCCTCACGGTCCTGAGAACTGCCCCTGACGCCTACCAAGGACTGAGTTAAGCACTCTGTGTGATAAACCCAGTCCTTCTTCATAACTGTGATGCTTATTTGACAGATGGGGAAAGTGAAGCCAGCTGCTTCAGTGACTCGCTCAAAGTCACACTGCCAAGCGAGGGTGGAACTTGGGTTTTAACCCAATTCCTAACTGCCCACTGCCGCTATACTACCAGTAGAAAATTAGACTCTCAGTAGCTCATGAATAGAGGGTTGGTGGTTAGTTCTAGAGTCTTCTAGAGTTACGGGATAATCTGAGGATGGGGTGGAACATCCACCACTGAGAACCAGCCACCCAGTGTCCAGTGTGACTCCATACAGATGGGGCTCCAAGAACACAGGAGACCCTTGGTCCTGCAGGGCCCATCTCAGAGGGCTCAGGATCTGGACTCCTCCCAGCCTGCTGCTGGGCGGTGGGTGTAGCTGTCAAGGTGCGGCACCTTGGAGGTATCCTGTATCCTCCTTGTTGGATCTAACCCCTTCTTTCCTCTTGATTGCTGACAGTCAGGGGTGTGTCAGCATGTTCCCTTGGTCTCTGGCTTCCAGCAGGGTGAGCCATGGGGGTCACCAGAAGAAAACAGAGATCAGAGACGGTTCAAGTGCTTACCTTCCAAATCATATCTTCAGTTTCCCCGGGGGCCGACCACACACTCTCACGAGAGAACACAGCTCCTATGAAGGTGACCCTTTCATTTGGGGCCCAGAATTCACTTTCCTTTCATGTTTTTTTCAGTCCCTGGGGTGGGCCTCCCTTCTCATTCACAAACTCATGGAACCATGCCACCACCGAGGCCACCTCTCCCCAACCCATTGAACTCTCTCCCAGATCAGCCAGATGAGCAGGCCATCTTTCTTCTTGCCAAGACTCCATGCTGGCAGATGTGGAGATGGACAGTTAATTACTGTTCTTGAGTGATAGGAAGATTGAAACCTGTACACAGCGGTAACACAAAGCTGGTTCTATCCCTGGCCATTCTCCCCTAGAGTCACATTCTGGTCTGCTCTCCAGCGCCCTCTGTCATCCTGTCTGGTACTGCAGCTCTGCCCACCAGCCCAGATGTCAGCTTCCTTGACCGGTTTCAGGTAACCCAGTGCACCTCACTGGCCCAGCCCCACTTACCCTGGAGATGCCAACGATCTGTTCATCTGGCAGCAGACTGACGCGCATGAAGCAAGACTCGAAGGTGGCCTCCTCGCGCTCCAGGAGGTCCTTGCCTTGCAGCAATGCCACGTGAAGGGTGTGGGAGGCTGCGTCGTAGTCCATGCTCACCTCCACCTGGCCCAGTGTGAAATCCTGCCCAAAGGTGTTGCTCACAGAGGAAATGGAGTTCAGAGAGTCAGCTGATTGTGACTTGCGGAGAGTACCATAGGGGGCCAGGTCCAGTTCCCTGCCCATCAGCTCCAGGGGTCCCAGCTCACTGATGCTCTCAAAGGTGTCCTCTATACTGAGGCTGCCTTTGCGGCTGGATGGTCCCCGAGTGTTGGTCCGTTGGGCATTCCACTGAGGGACTCTCTGTGGGTGAACAAAAGGGACAGGGAAGCATTACATGGGTCACAGGCACCATCTCTAGGGGACAGCAGTGATGTCCTTTGCCTGTTCAAGAAACCCTAGTCTCTCCTTTCACAACACCAGCCCAGGGGACTATTACTTCAGGACACTTTGTTTCTTTCTCTCTCAACACAGGAACTTGCTACATATCCCTGGCTGGCCTGGAACTCCTGGCCCGCCTATGTTAACCCCTGAGTGCTGGAGTTACAGTCATGTACCAACCACATCTAGCCTTTTTTCTCTTTAACCAGAACGGAAGAAAGCATTTTCTTTCTTTTCTTTTCTTTCTTTCTTTTTCTTTTTTTTTTTTGGTTTTTCGAGACAGGGTTTTTTCTGTAGCTTTGGAGCCTGTCCTGGAACTACCTCTTGTAGACCAGGTTGGCCTTAAACTCACAGAGATCCTCCTGCTCCTGCCTCCCAAGTGCTGGGATTAAAGGTGTGCGCCACCACCATCCGGCTTTAAATTACTTATTTGTTGTGACAAAATTTCATCCATAAAAATGTCAGCTGCAATGGCATTTATAAAAAGGGAAAGCTGGAGCTGGGTAGTGGTGGTGCACGCCTTTAATTCCAGCACTCGCGAGGCAGAGGCAGGTGGAGCTCTATGAGGCCAGCCTGTTCTATGAAGCTAGTTCCAGGACAGTCAGGGCTGTTATACAGAGAAACCCTGTCTTGAAAACCAAAAGAAAAAAAAAAGGAAAAGCTGGGCTGGAGAGATGGCTCAGAGTGACTCAGAGGTTAAGAGCACTGGTTGAGTTCAACCACAGCAATCACATGGTGGCTCACAACCATTTACAATGAGATCTGGTGCCCTCTTCTGGCCTGCAGGCAGAACACTGTATACATAATAAATGAAAAAGAAGAGGAGGAGGAGAAGGAACAGGAGGAGAAGGAGGAGGAGGAAGAGGAGGAGGAGGAGGAAGGAAGGAAAAGCTGCTGGATGTGGAGGAGCACATTTTCCCCAAAATGTGGGAGGTGGAAACAGAAGAGTAAGGAGTTCAAGGTCAGGTCCCTGAAAGCCAGTCTCAAGATCATCAAACAATATTAACTAAATGTTCAAACGAAAAGGACTAGGTTAAGGATCATGGATTACATCACTCCACAGTTGGTTGAGTAGCCTCAAAGGAAGAACACAAAACCCTAACCCAAGGGCCAGAAAGACGACTCGGCAGGTACAGGTGACAGACACCAAGCCTGATGACTGAATTGGATCATGATGGGAGGAACCTGTCTCCTACAAACTGTCCTCTGACCTCCACACACACACCTATGCAGCCAAGGAAAGCCTTGGATTCCTGAGACAGGGTTTCTCTATGGTGAAACAGCCCTGGATGTCCTGGAACTCACTCTGTAGACCAGGCAGGCCTCGAACTCACAGAGATCTGCCTGCCCCTGTCTCCCGAGTGCTCTGTCTCTTGAATGCAAAGAATAACAGGCAATGCCACCACACCCAGCCTCAACTGCTTTCTTTTGTTTTTGAGACAGGGTCTCACTAAGTACCCCTGGCTAGCCTGGAACTCACTCACAAAGATCTGCTTGCCTTTACTTCAGAGTTCTGGATTTAAAGGCATGCTCCACGAGCAGCCCCCAAATAGCTTTAGTAAAATCCTAACTCTGAGGACAGTCCTTTTGTCAGTTTTCAACATGTGTTGCCAAATGCTTCTTGGAAAAGTTGCCCCAGTTTGCACTCTCCCCAAGAGAGTAGCAGGGGCCCACGAAATGAGTGAACATCTGATCTGATAAGAGTCATGCTGTGCTCCCTGGAACTGTGTGTGATGCCTGAAAAACCCTCTGCCAAGGATGGAATGATCTCAGCTTCAGCAGTATGGATGAGAACCTTAAAGTAAGTCTTAGAGCTGGAGACACTGCTCGGTGACTGAGAGCACTAACTGCTCTCCAGGAAGACCCAAAGGTTCAATCCCCCTCTGACACATGGACACATGGTGGCTCATGACCACTTGTACCTTCAGCTCCAGGGGACCTGATGCCCTCTTTGGTCTCCTCAGGCACCAAGCACACATGTGGTGCACAGATACACATACAGGCAAAACCCTCATCTTGATTTTTTTTCAAGACAGGGTTTCTCTGTGTTGCCCTGGCTGTCCTGGACCTAGATCTGTAGATTAGGCTGGTCGTGAACTCAGAGATTCACCTGCCTCTGCCTCCTGAGTGCTGGGAATAAAGCACCACTACCACCTGGAGGGTGGGTGAGAAGGGGAATTAAAAAAATCTTACAACAAACAAACAACAAAAAATGAAGAAAAGTACAGCATCCCAAATGATTATAAAGTTTTACACATTACAGAGAGGCACAGGCAAGAAGATCACTACAAATTCAAGGCCAGCTTGGTCTACATGTGAGTTCCAGGTAGACATAGCAAGGCAGTGTCTAAAAAAATCATAAAAATAAAAAGTAGTTAATAGTTGGGTAGTAGCATTTGTGAAAATGTTTTTCTATTTGTATTTTCCTCTATTTTTTTACATGATATTCTTAGAATTTTTGTTACGTTTTATTTATTCTGTCTCTGTCTCTCTGTCTCTGTCTCTCTCTCTCTCTCTCTCTGTGATGGTGTGATGATGTGTGTGAACCTCAGTTTGTGGGAAGAGTCTGTTCTCTCCTACCATGGCCGCAGGAACTGAACTCAGGTCATCAGGTTTAGTAACAGGTGGGCATGTCACTTTACCCTCTGAACCACCTCCCTGACCCACAGGAAAGTTTTTTGAGACAAGGTCTTATTGTGTAGCCTAGACATCATGGCTGCCTTTGACTCATGATCCTCCTGCTTGAGCCACCGAAGGTCTAGGATTACAGGTGTGCACTGTCATGTTCAATCCCACATGACACAGGTGTGTCGCTGCTCATACAACACAGGTGTAAATTGTCACAGCTAGTCTCATATGATGAGGAGTTGTTTTCAAGATTTTTGTTTGTTTGTTTTTGTTTTGTTGAGACAAACTTTCTCTGTGTAATAGCCTTGGCTGTCCTGGAAATCACATGACCTACATGGGTGCTAGGAGCCAAATTTTGATCTTCCTGCCCACATGATAGCTTTCTTTTAAAAAAATAAATTTATGTGTTTGGTGTGAATATGTGTAGACACTTGCGCCACAGTCTCTGTATGTGGAGGTCAGAGGTCAACTTTCAGGAGCCAGTTCTCTTCTTCCATCATGTCATTCTCCAGGCTCCAACTCAGGTGACCAGACTCTACTCACTGAGTCACCTCAAAAGCCCAAGTGATAGGTTTTTCTGCTTTTTTTTTTGAGACAGGGTTTCTCTGTAGCTCTGGCTAGCCTGGAACTCAATTTGTAGACCAGGCTGGCCTCGAACTTACAGAGATCCACCTGCCTCTGCCTCCAGACTGCTGGGATTAAAGATGTGTACCACCATACCCAGCTTCGGCTGTGATCGTTTTTAAAACTATGATCAATCCCTTACTTGACATCAAACATTTATTCAACAAGCTAAAGGTTAGGAGTTGTCGATCTGCAGGGGTGTAAGAGAGGTCTGATCCACACTCACAGAGGGGATAGGCCTGGAGGGTGACCCTCAGAATGGATGGTGGGGCGTGGATTTACGTAGGAGCAGAAGCCTCACCTTCATCTTAGCCTCCACGTAGGCCTCTCCATACTTTTGCTGCAGGTACCTGTAGTCGTAATTAGGGAATGGGGAGGGGCTGGGGAAGCTCCCTGATGTCCAGAGCTTCCACAGACTCACAGCCGCGATTCCAAGCAGTGCCAGGGCCCCGGCAGCGTAGACACCCACCTCCCAGCCAGGGGGGCTCTTGATGACTGCAAGGCAAGGACAGCCTGTCATTAGTGGGGTACAGCGATTGCCAGGGGAAAAGTTGATTACCATGGGTGCTTATACATTTACATGCTTTGTGTGCTTGACTTTTTTTTTATTATGTGAGCATGCATGTATGTATACACACGAATGCGTGTGCATGCACATGTGGGTGAATGCACGTGAAGGCCAAAGGTCATCCTAAGGTGGTGTTCTTCAGAAGCTGTCCACTTTTTTTGGACACCAGTTCTGCTAGCTGGCCAGCAAGCCCCAAGGCTCTCGTGTCTCTGCTTCCCCAGTGACAGAATTACAAACACATGTCATACTGACTTCACGTAGAGGATGGGGACCAAAATCAGGTCCTCAGACTTGCATGGTGACCATTTCATTGACTGAGACACCTAAAGCCCTGTTTTCTGGTTGGTTTGTTTAAGACAGGGGTTCATGCTGCCCAGGCTGGCCTCAAACTTGCTATGTAGCTGAGATGACTTTAGCTCCAATCCTCCTTCCACCTTCTCAGGACATCACCCTACCTAGTGATACTATGTACTACACAATGTTTATTGCGAAGAAAAAAGCAAGATGGCTCATTGAGTATAAGGTACTTGCCACTGACTGATGACCTGAGTTTGACCCTTGAGCACCATATGGTGGAAGAATATAACCAACTCCCATAAACTGTCCTCTGTCCTCTACACGAGTGCCATGGCATGCCTACACACATATATAAGCTGCAATTAAATGAGTAAATAAATACTTATGTAATAAATACAAATTTAAAAAAGAAAATCTAAATTTTTATTTAAAAAATTTATACTGTGTTGCAAGACTTGGTATGAGAGCCTACAAATTCAGTGCTAAATACTCTGATTGCTTTCTTGCTTTCTTTTTTGAGGCAGTCTTGCTATGTAGCCCAGGCTGGTCTCAAATTCTAGGCAATTTCTTATTTCCTTTTTTTAAAAATTTATTTATTTTTAAGTGCACTAGCTTGCATGTCTGTGTGAAGCTATTGGATCCTCTGGAATTGGAGTTACAGACAGTTATGAGCTGCCATGTGGGTACTGGGAATTGAACCCAGGTCCTCTGGAAAGGCAGCTGGTAATCTTAACCACTGAGCCATCTCTCCAGCCCCACAATTCTCTAGTTCAGCCTTCCAAGTGTTGGGATTATATATGTGTGCCACCACACCCAGCTTAAACACACCCTTGAGATCTCTTCTTCTACCTCCTCTTCTACAAAACCATACATTTCTACTGGGAGCTACTTGGCCAGAGCAGAAGAAAAGCCTCACATGGTGGTTAGTTATCCCTCGGGCTTCAGAAAAATAGAACTGCTCTTGCTTCCGTGGGTTCCCTGGCCTCAAAGTCCTCAGAGGGCCTCTCGCTTCAAAGAATCAAAATGGTCTTTCCCTCTTGGGGAAAAGGATGAAGATTCTGAGGAGAAAAAGAAGTGACTACCTGTGCTTTAAGCCCCACTTAGAACAACCCAACACCCATCAGTGGGTGAATGGTTAAGCCAAATAGTGACACACTCATGCATGGGACACTGCGCAGTCACTCCAAGAATGTTACCTGGAAATAACAAGGTCAATGCTAAGAGAATAGAAAGTAGATGAACCTTGAGAACATCCTGGTGGCTGCAAGAAGCTGGTTACAGGGACCACATGTTGTGTAATTCTGCTATAGTCAGCCTCTGTCTGTGGGTTCTATCCCCCCTCCCTGTAGCCTCAACTCATCCTGAATAATGGATTGTGCAATCAGGCTGTAACCGTCCTAACTTCAGACTTCTTTTTCCTTTGTCTTTATTCCCTTAATAGAGTAGGGCAATGAATATTTACTAGGACTGACATTATATTAAGTATTAGGGGTCACCTAGAGATGGCTGAAGGCACAAGGGAGGATGTGCCTAGAAACTGTGTGAACACTACATCATTAACGTGGTCATCTGTGGACTTCAATATTTAGTGGGGGTCCAGGAATGAAGCCCCTGAAGGTACTGAGGGACAACTACATAAGAACTGTTCAAGCCGGGCGGTGGTGGCGCATGCCTTTAATCCCAGCACTCGGGAGGCAGAGGC
>LOJH01016163.1:4360-15182 GCA_001685095.1 Ellobius talpinus | reverse complement strand
AGGACAGGCTCCAAAGCCACAGAGAAACCCTGTCTCGAAAAACAAAACAAAAAAGGCAGGGGATGCATCCCAGGACAGCCTGGGCTACACAGTGAGACACTCAAAAAATAAAAAAATAAAAAACAAGGCCAGTGAGATGGCTGTGCTGGTTCAGTTTCTTTGTTCTTTGTCAATTTGACAGAAGCCGGAGTCAGCTCCGCAGCAGGAGCCTCAGCTGAGGAATTGCCTCCATCAGATTGGTCCATGGGCATATTTGTGGGGGCATTTTCTTGCTTGATGATTGATGTTGGAGGGCCCACTGTGGGCAGTGCCACCCTTGAGCAGGTGGTTCTGAGGTGTCGAGAAAGCAGACTGCAAGGCAAGGCTAGGAAGTCAGTGAGCAGTGTCCTGTTCTGGTCTCTGCTGCTGATGGACTTTAACCTGGAAACTGAAGAAGAGAAAAAAAAAAAGCCTTTCCTCCCAAAGTTGGCTATGGTGTTTATCACAGCAATGGAAAGCCGCCTGGGACGCAGGTACAGGCCCGGCTTCTTAGCCTTATACCTGAGTTCACTCCCTGGAACCATGTTTCTTAGGGTTTTATTGCTGTGATAAAACTCAAGCAAAGCAATTTAGGGAGGAAAGGCTTTGTTTAAGCTTATAATTTTGCACCACAAACCATCACTGAGGGAAGTCAGGACAGGAGCTCAAATAGGGCAGGAACCTGGAGGCAGGAGCTGATGCAGAGACCATGGAGGGGAGCTGCTGACTGGCTTGTTCCTCATGGTTTGTTCAGCCTTTCTTATAAAACCCAGAACTACCAGCCCAGGTGTGGCACCACCCACAGTCAACTTGGCCCTCCCACATCGGTCACCAATCAAGAAAATGAACCACGGGCTTGCCCACAGGTCAGTCTGGTAGGGGTACTTTCTCAACTAATGTTCCCCTCCTCCCAAATGATTCCAGCTTGTGTCAAGTTGACACAAAACTAGCCAGCACACCATGTAAATGCAGAAGGACTCCACAAAGTTGTCCTCTGACCTCTACGTGTACGCCGTGGCACCCCCCTACACACACACTAATAATAAATAACACATGCACACAACAAAGCCAAACAACAAAAACCACAGGATGTCATGGAGTGAATGAGGCCCTGCGTTGGTTCCCAGCACCATAAAACAAACTAGGTCCAGTAAGCTGGTTTGAGTTGGGATGTAGGATACAACTGAACATTAAAATTATTATGAACATTAATACAACATGTATCTTTTCAGTAAATTTCCCCCTTTTAAGGAAACTTGAGTCTGTAGTTCACATCCAAAGGTGAATTGCAAGGGCAAGGGACACATTTGAGGTGTTATTTCACAGAGAAGGAAACTGGTCACAGAACTAAATAAAACCTGAGTCTAGGGATACATTGAAAGCATAGGAATTGGTTATTTCTTCAATATTTCCCTACATATCTCTCCAGAAGATTTGAGTGATGGTTGAAAATAAACCATGAGTGTCCTAGCTCCAAAGCTCATTTGTCAAGTCATTGACACTCTCCAAGCCTCAGCTTCCCTTTCTGTAAGATGGGGCAATGATATTCTACCAAAGTTATCTTTGGCAGAAATACAGTAAGAATCCAATGAGATTCTCACTATCTGAACATAGATATTATACAGAGAAACAGAGAGAAATAAACACATTGTATGCATTGTGCAGTGTCTGGCACACAGCCCTCAATAAGGTTAGCTATTATTATGATAATTATCACCACCACCACCATCATCATTATCATTAAACTCCTGGGCTTAAACCCAAAGCCGTCAATCTGAGCCCACAATCCCTGTTGCTAGCAAAGGGACAGCTGCATTTGCCGTCAGCTTAGTCTCCAAAGGCTCACTCAGGATTTGGCTGTTGCTGGCAGAGCATTTTAATGTGGCTCAGTGTTTTCATTTCTGTCATTTTGTTGTACCTGCCCCCCGAGGTGGCTGAAGCAGAGAGATCTTCTTAAAAATGAAAATAAACTATGAGGAGCCCCCTTGTTATTCTCTGTGCTCGAGCTGGCTTTCAGAGTGTCTTTTAAACGGGAAACCTCAGACTCGGGGGGATCAGAGCACAGGTGTGGCCTCTGTTGGGGACAGGCTGAGTGGGTTGGGGTCAGTAGGTAAACAGGACAACCCAGGGAGGCGTGGCAGACAACAGCTGGGACAGTGCTTTGAGGAAGCAGTAGTTTTTAAATTCATCTAACAGCAAGAAGATTGCCCATCAATTAGAGCCACCGATATTCAGAAGCCAGCTTAGCAAACTCTAAAGATTATTTTTAACTGTGCACAGCAGACAGCCGGGTTGGCTCCTCTGGCAGCTCTGTCAATCTCAGCAAATCTGAACTAGAGTCATGGAAGGTGACAGCAGGGGAGACAGCACCTCAGGGCAGAGTCTCTCCTGGGTGTGCAGACAGCTAAAGAAAAACTTTCCAGGGAGGATGACCACCCAGGAGGGACCCGCCACTGCAGCAAGAAGTGCCTTTTTGCTAGAGGTGCTTGTCCAGGCATCCTTCCTATCCTGCCCTTCATTGATGGAACAATCCATGACCTTCCTGATCCTTAGACATTGCCACTTGCTCTCAGTTCTGCTTCGGAGAATTCAAAGGCGACCTTCAGCATCTCTCCTTTGACCTTTGGTAGTTTCAAAGCCTGGCCTGCATCTCACTCGGTCTGTGTGCTCCGGCTAACACCCTGTTTGGCTGCAGTGTCATCGTACACAGGTCTTGCACACTGGTCAGCTTCCCTGCTTTCCTGCCTCTTTCTCTCAGGATCTGATTGAGAAAGACCCCAGGGAAGCCTGAGCATCTAAATTTGCACAGGTGCAACAGGTAGCACAGATTGTCTACAATCCAGCTTCTTAAACCATAGATCTCTCTATATGGGGTAACATGACTGAATATGGGGTCAAAATCTGGCAACAGTAAAAGCGAATATACAACCACCAAAATTTAATTCAGAATTGAACCAGTGATGAAGCTGAGGCGTTTCTGGCTGTGCTCACTTGTGTTTCGTTGCACGCCTTCCCTGCAGCCTTGGTTCTGGCTGTGCTCACTCGTGTTCCATTGCACACCTTCCCTACAGCCTTGGTTCTGGCCATGCTCACTCGTGTTCCATTGCACGCCTTCCCTGCAGCCTTGGTTCTGGCCATGCTCACTCGTGTTCCATTGCACGCCTTCCCTACAGCCTTGGTGCTGGCCGTGCTCACTCGTGTTCCATTGCACGCCTTCCCTGCAGCCTTGGTTCTGGATGCAGAGCACCTGGGCTTTGTACAGCAAGTGCCTCATCCCATATTATGCTAAAGAGCCCTGACTCAAATGCCTCAGCTCAGCTCTGAGACTAGTGGATGCTGGGAATCGTAGTTTTTATTGTATGTATGAGACTTTCTGCTTTTACAGAAATAGGAATGTTTAATTACAGAAAGAGTTTTCCTTCCATCATTCTGTGGCATGTAAACATCAAGTTAGTATATCTTTAGATTGAATTGTGTGAGAATATATGGTTTTAAAATTTGTTGCCAGGTACCTGGGCAGTGGTGGCATACGCCTTCAATCCCAGCGCTCGGGAGGCAGAGGCAGGTGGATCTCAGTGAGTTTGAGGTCAGCCTGGTCTACAAAGAGAGTTCTAAGACAGCCAGAGCTGTTACGCAGAGAAACTTTGCCTTGGAAAAAACAAAACAAGGGGCTAGAGAGATGGCTTAGTGGCTAAGAGCACTGGCTGCTCCTCCAGAGGACCTGGGTTCTATTCCCAGCAACCACATGGTGGCTCACAACCATCTAAAATGTGTTCTGGTGTCCTCTGGCCTGCAGTGCAATCATACATACAGGCAGAACACTGTATACAAAATAAATAATTAAATCTTTTAAAAAGAACAAGCAAAAGCAAACAACAGTAACAAAAAGCTGTTGCTTGTGAACTGATGAAATGGTTCAACAGGTAATGGTGCTTCCTGCCAAGCCTGACAGTGTGAGTTCAGTCTCTGGGAACCACACGGTGAAAGGAAAAGACCAACTCCTGGAGACTGTCTTCTGACCTCTACATGTATGTGCGTGCGCGCGCGCGTGCACACACACACACACACACACTAACTCTACATGTACACACACACTCTGACCTCTCCACGTACACACACACGCATACACACACTGACCTCTACATGCATGCATGTGCACACACACACATACACACAGACTCTGACCTCTACATGTACACACAGACACACACATACACACATTCTGATCTCTACACACACGCACACAATAAATGTAAAGAGCCTTTTAGATTGCTACTTGAATTGCTGACTTGAGTTTCATTTTAAAAAATTGTTAAATGGGTTTGGAATTGCAATCAAGGATAGAATTCTCAACAATTTCTGAAATGGCCCTAAGCAATGTTTTTGCCATTTTGTGCTGTGAGTTTTTACAGAGTAGTGTTCTCAGCATTGACAATGATAAAATCAAAGTATCAATCATCTCTGAAATGTATCGAAGATGCTGTGCCCTGCAGCATCAAATACTCAGCCAAGATGTAGCGCTGCTGTAGAAATAAACAAGCACATTCATGGCATTAGTCAGTATGTGTTCATCTTTAATAAGGGCTTAAATTATGTGAATGCCAAGGAATTGTTTTAGAATAGATTTCTTTATGATTAGTTTCAGCAAATGTTTTGTCTATTTATATATTGTTGGTATGTGTGCATACTCATATTTGTTTGGGGAAGAGGAGGTTGAAAGTCAATGTCAGGTATCTTCTCTAGTCACTCCCTGTCTTATTTGTTTGTTTGAAGGCAGTTCTGCAATTTTATTTGACATTCATCAGGTTAGTTCTCATCCACATTGACTGACTAAATGTGGTAACAGGCACAAAAGTTACCAATATGTAGAGCTTGTTAGGTGAGTCCTCATCCTCTTTATATTTTCCGCACAAACGTACATGGATACAATAAGGAATATTCCCTATCCCTTTGCCCCAGATGGCTTTATTGAGACTGGCATCAATGCACACATCTGGAGTCCCCATCTCCTTCATGGCAAATTTCCGGCTTTTGTTGACTTCCTAAGGATCGTGCCTCTTGAAGCCCACTCCATGGATGTGCTTGTGAATGGCGGTGGTAGTCTCCAGTCACCATCTCATCGATGGCAGAACAGCTCTTTTTCTTCTTGTCACCCCTCTCTGTGGGAGCCATTCTGCCAGGCCCAAGTGGGAAAGGACCAGCGTGAGGGATTGTAGAAAGGAAAGCCATGTTGTATTATCTGCCTTATTTTTTGAGACAGAATCTGTCCCTGAAGTGGAAGCTTAATGACTGAGCTAGACTGACCAGCCAGTAAGCTCCAGGGATCCTCTGATTTCCCCTTCCCCAGTGCTGAGATCACAGGTACCATGGACATGCCTGGCTTTTTATGCCAGTGCTGGAGCTGGAACTCAGGACCTTATGCTTGAATAGTGAGCACTTTACCAATGGAATAGTTTCCCTACCCTGCCTCTGTAAACTTACAAAACTACATACCTGGGGTGATATTTCCTGGGCTAAAAAAAAAGACCCTGAGTAGAAACAGTTTAAGAAGCCCTGGTCTTAGGCCATGATTTACCAATCACGCTGCAGACCCTCTGCTTCACTGACTACAAATGTTCTCTTCGGTATTTCCATTACTTCTTCAAGGGCACTTCCTTCTTTTGTCACGGCCTTTAAGGTCATTCAGAAGATAAATATAGTTTTCAGAGATTAATGGAATATATTGTCCTTGTGAAGCCCAGAGGCCACACAAGAGAAAATCTGATACCTCAAGTTCATGGATGAAGGTATTTATTTAGTATTATTATTTGTATTATTGTTACTATTTGTGTGTGTGCACATGTGTGTGTGTGTGTGTGCATGCCACAAGCTCGTGTGTGGCATTCAGAGGACAACTTTGTGAAGTCAGTTTTCTTCTTTCACCTTTGTCTGAATGCCAGGGATAAAACTCAGGTCCTCTGGCTTGCACAGCAAACTCT
The DNA here is from genome assembly GCA_001685095.1 of Ellobius talpinus. Classification (NCBI taxonomy): domain Eukaryota; kingdom Metazoa; phylum Chordata; class Mammalia; order Rodentia; family Cricetidae; genus Ellobius; species Ellobius talpinus. Next base: position 9,186 of record LOJH01016163.1, on the reverse strand, counting down.
TCCAACTGAGCTGTCTCACCCATCCCCTTTTCTGTTTTAAACAGCTAAACCTCGGGGTAATTTCTTACACAGACATAGCTAATACAGCATCTTTGCCTTGCCGTGTGGATTTTTAGCATCCCTTGCTTCCTTTGGCCTACTCCAAGGACCCAGTCAGCCTCGCGATGATTCAGACTGGGCGGAGGGACCACTGAGGGTCTACCGGAGTTGGAGGAGAGTGCCTAGAGAGAGGGAAGGACTTCTGTGATGACCTCATTGCTAGGAGAAGGCAGTGGAAGAACATGGGACTGGAGAATAAAGCCTCTCTGTCACACAAGGCCAGCTGGCCTGAGCAAGTTCTCAGTGACATGCATGGGCTGAAAGTGCTAAGGGCTGTGGACCTCCCTTTGGGAGACTGGAGTCCTAGCAGGTTACAAGGGACAGGATGAGATCCGAGATGGGATCGGGCAGCCACCCTAAGACCAGAAGCTGCTATTAGAATCCCGGCATCTGAGCCCTTGAACGACTTGTTTTACTTTCTGGATAATATCTGCTTTGTAGTCATATCTCCTTTGATGGGGTTATTTTTCAAGATGCATGCAATAACACAGGTGAGGCTTTCTACAGAATGTATGAAGAAGCATGTGATGATGTAAGTGAATGCACATGGAAGATTGATTGTGTCATTATTCCTGGAAGAGGGCCAAGTTGAGGGTCTGCCTAGATGTTTGTAATGAGATCCAGGTGAGTGGGAGAAGCCAGCAAAGTCCTCCAAGGCAGGACTGGGGAGACCAATGTGGCGGGCCTCTCTTCAAAATAAAAGACCAATGAGTGTTCCAAAGACCACCAAATGGAACTGGAACCACAGAGAATTTGTCTTCAAAAGCCCCATTGCCTACTGAACGTGAAGAAAGCTTTCAAAGATAGCTCATTCCATTTTGATATATGAGCTGCTGAGTGAGACCATACAGCTCAAGCCCCAGTTGACACAAAGGTACTCTTACAGACGGCTAATTCCAAGAAGTCAGTGAATGAAAATAGACCAGCATTCTCTTCTAGAAGTCATGACTCATGGTTCTCCAGAGAATTCACACAGGAGCAAAACTCAGGAGAGTGGAGTCACACCTCATGGATGTCAGCAATTTCACACTGAGGACAATGTATCCGTCTAATGAGTTGGAAAATCAGATAATATCAGACGAGAAGTGACACTTCAGAAATGATGTAGAAGCTTTGTAGAAATCATAAAAATTCATGATCATAAAGGGCAGGCATAATCGGTCACAGGTAAGTAGAAAGATTTTAAAAGCTGGGTGTGGTGGTCCATACCATTCATACAGCAAAGGCAGGGAGACCTCTGAGTTTGAGGCCAGCTTGGTCTGCAGAATGAGTTCTAGGATAGCCAGGGCTACATAGAAACACCCTGTTTCAAAAAAAAAAAGCACTTGTTGGGAGCTGGAGAAATTGCTCGGTGGCTAAGAACCCTTGTTGCTCTTGCAAAGGGCCTGGGTTTGATTCCCAGCACCTACATAATGGCTCACGACCATCTGGTTCACAACCCAGTTCCAGGGGGCCCAACAAGCACACACACTGTACAAACGAAATATTCATGTACACAAAGTAAGTCAATTAATTTAAAAGTGAGAGAGATTTTAAAAGGTCCCAGAAATGGTTGCAAATGCCTTAAATTCCAGTACACGGGAAACAGAGGCAGCTAGATCTTTGTGGACTTTGAGGCCAGCCTGATCTACATAGTGAGTTCCAGGACAACCAGGGCTATGTGGAGAGACTTTGTCTCAAAAAAATAATTCTTTAAGGTGAATAAGATTACTGAAACAGAGTATGGTGGCCCATGCCTTTAATCCCATCACTTGAGAGGCAGAAGCATGCAGATCTCTGTGAGTTTGAGGCCAGCCTGACAGCCTGATCTAGGACAGTTATAGCTGTTATACAGAGAAATCCTGTCTTGAAAAACAACAAAGCAAAAAAGAGAATTATTAATAAGGGCCGGGTGGTAATGGCACACGCCCTTAATCCCAGCACTCAGGAGGCAGAGACAGGCGGATCTCTGTGAGTTCAAGGCCAGCCTAGTCTACAAGAGCTAGTTCCATGACAGGCTCCAAAGCTACAAAGAAACCCTGTCTCAAAAAAAAATACTAATAAGAACTTGTATGACGACTTCCGAGGTTTTCAAGGGTTATGCATCTGAATCTGCTACATTTCTAAAGAATCCACACTTCTCAGTTTAACCCCAACAGTTTAACCCCAACACAATTTCTGAAGCTGAAATAAAGTACACAAGTCCTTACAGAGGTCCCTTTCAGAGATGGACCTCACAATAGTGGCATTAGCATATGATCCCTCCCTAAAGTGGTTCCCCCCTAACCCATCTCCACCCCCACCCCCAAGACAGGGTTTCTCTGTGTAACAACTCTAGTTGTCCTGGAACTAGCTCTTGTAGACCAGACTGTCCTCGAACTCACAGATCCGCCTGCCTCTGCCTCACTGAGTGCTGGTATTAAAGGCGTGCGCCACCACCGCAAATCAGTCCCTAAAGTTTTTAAAGCAGCAGTCAGTAGAAGGAAAAGTACTGATCTGTCTGTCTGTCTATTTCTGTGACAGTGCATCAATAGCCCAGGCTAGTTCCACTCATTTTGCAACCCAGGATGACCATGATCCTCCTGTTTCCACTTCTTGGGGGCTGGGATTACAGGTGTATGCTATCATACCCGTGTGCCATCACACCTAGTTAATACAGTGCTAGCAACTGAACCCAGGGCTGAACTATATCCCCAGGCCCCAGGAAAGTGTTCAGTTAAAGCATATACCTCATTTACTACATCTAGACTTAGAAACATAATTCACATTTGGGGATAACTGTTGCTTTAAGAGAAATCGTAGGGCCAGAGAGAGCGAGAGAGCTCTGTGGTTAAGAGGGCTTCTGGCTCTTGCAGAAGGACCCAGGTTCCTAGTATCCACATTGGTGATCCACAATCATCTGTAACTCTAGTTCTAGGGTTTCTACATCCTCTTTCGACCTCTATGGGCACCAGAGTTACATGTAGGCAAAATACTCAGGCACATTAAATAAAAAAGTATTTTTAAAAGTTTTAAAAATCTCAAAATGTCCTTTTAATTATCCAGATGTAAAGTATTGTACTTATCTATTGTTCTTAAAGGAAATGGTGACATCTTTGTTAAACTAATTACAGATTTTGAGACTGTAAATTACTACTCTGCAAAGTGCCATTTACTAAGCACTTACCAAGAAATCATAAAAACTACCTGGGATGTCCATTAAACAAATCAATAAACAAACAATACAATTTATGAGCCCCTTCCTGGGAATTGCTTACACTGGGCTTAGGTAGAGCCCTGGAATTCACAGATTTAACAGCCTCCCTGCCCCCTTATCGTCACTGGTTTCTTTGACAGAACTATTTTGTGAAATGGTGCTTTATATGGTTTATGTTAAATAACCTTTACAATAACCCTCCAAAGGGACCAGGGAGGTGGCACCAAACCTGAGGACCTCAGTTTGATCCCTAGGACCTACATGGTGGAAGGAGAGAGTTGATTTCTGCAAGTTGGCCTCTGTGTGTGTATACACGTGCACACACATAAGTAAATGCATTAAAATAAAATCCTCTAAAGCAGGACTTTCTAGGTGAGGAAACCAATTGGCAAACAAGGGAGTAGCTGGCATTAGTCAGAGCTGCCTGTCCCAAATGAGGTGCACAATCACCATACTGAACTGAGGGTGTCGGGGGTATAGTTGGAGCTAAGCTCTTCATGACAAGATGGGCACCTTCACACTGGGTGAGAGGTTGCCTGGGAGGTGAGCCACAAAGAGGAAGCAGGATTCTAGGGTTTCTGTGTTTGAGCAACACATCTTTGGGCCCTGGGAGACAAAAAAAAAAAACTTGGCAGGTCACCATGGACCTCCAAAGGGGCACCCCAAAATTTCCCTCAGATGCTTTCAGAGATGGATGGGGTCCCCAGAACTGACAACAAGAACATGAACAGTGTTGTGTGGTAGTTGTTTTATAGGCATTTAAGACATTAACATAGGCGTTGCTTCAAATAAGGGGAGGATGCCTTCAGGAGGGACAATGAGGTCAGGTGGAGATCCGTGCCACCGTCATGTGGACAGTCAAGTTAGTGGGTCTTCATGTTATAGTCGCAGACTGGCCAAGACCTTGACACTTAGGTGACATAATTAGGTTTTCAATATGTCTAGATCTCGTTAAGTTCCCTGAGAAAGGATGCTGAAGTGCAGTGTTCAGCCCAGGGGTGAGAACCGGTAAAGGTCATTGTTTTGAATGGAGAAAATTTTGAACTCTTCTTTTCTCTTTTCACTCGGTTTCCCCGTCTTTCCCCTTTTGAGCTCAGCTTTATTTCCAGCAGAGGTGAAGATCTGAAAGGTCCTCACTTCCTCTTCTTACTTCACTCATCTCATTTATTGCTCAGGAAGTAGGTGAGGTAGATGGAATGAGAATTGGCCTAGGTACTCATGCGTGAACACATGTATGTACACACATGCACCCTTGCATGTACACACACTTACTTCATCCTTGCCTTGACTTTGTGAAGATAAGGAAAAGAATGCTTCGTTTTTGAGAGTCTAATTCTCTAGAACTTCCATATGGCTGGCAATGACCATTCACAGCAACATGAAAATCATCGATGAAGATGCATCCAAGATTTTGAGAACTCCTAGCCTTCCTCCAGTGGCACTGAAAGTGACCAAGGACCATCACTGGAAGGATTGAAATTACAAAACAAAAACCAAGCACACACACACACAAACACACACACACACACACACACACAGAGAGAGAGAGAGA
>LOJH01016162.1:0-23002 GCA_001685095.1 Ellobius talpinus | reverse complement strand
AGAGAGAGAGAGAGAGAGAGAGAGAGAGAGAGAGAGAGAGAGAGAGAATAACAACAACAAAAAGACCTGCATGATGCCAGTTGACATGCCAAAGTGGATGGGAAGGGATTTCATAAGACCTCACCCCCAGATAAAAAGTATAGGTAATCACAGCTACTGAGAATCACTTTTCTCTAGAAACCCTCTGAGAGGTTATACAATCCTAAGAGGTCAGCCTAAACACACACACACACACACACAAAATACACACACACACACACACAGAGCAATAATCCCCATGAATCTAAAGGGGAATGGTAGGAGGAGTTGAGGGACAAAAGGGAGGAGTGGAAATGATGTAAATATAGTACTCATATAAAATTCTCAAAAAAGCAAGATAATTAGAATTAAAAAGCTCACTCATGCTACAACATAGGACTTTTTAAAAAGATTTACTCATTTACTTATTCACGTATATTTGTCTCTGTGCCTGAGTGTTCGTGCACATGTGTGCTGGCACAAAGAGCACACTGAGTGTCCTCTATTTATCACTTTCTATCTATTTGCTCTCTGGCTGCGTCTCTCCCTGAACCTGGAGCTCACATTTGCTCAGCTAGGCTAGAAGCCATCAAGCCAACAATTCAACAAAGGACTTTTTTGTTTTTAATTTCTAAAAATTATTGTTTTATGTGTATGGGTATTTTGCCTGCATGTATGTCTGTGCACCAGGTGCAAGCCTGGTACTGGTAAAGGCCACAAGAGAGTGTTGCATGCAGTTTATATACCTACACTAGACGTACAATCAAACATTTACTGACAATACGCAGTAAGAAACTTATTTAAGGTGAAAGCAGAGTTTGTACTGGGCAGAAGATGGAGGGTTAGCAGCCACTTGGGTGAAAAACACCTCTCTAAAAGTAGCTGAAAGGCAGCTCTGCAAGCAGACACCTTGCAGAACAATTTGCAGCTAGAGAGAATAAATGAATACCAAAAATGGAATAGAAACTAGGGCTTCCTACTGACCAAGGTGGCCAAGGCTCTATACATCTTACTGAAAGAAATTCTTCCAAATCATATGGCAATGACATACTATCATAACTACTTGACAACATCTGGACTCAACCTGACTACATCTGGAATCAACTAAAACCCAAGATTTCGGGACCACAGCTAAGGGATTTTCTTAATCTGGTTATTGCAGTAGGAAGACCCACCCTAAAAACTGGACCACAGTGGTAGCAGTCCCAATAGAGGATTGGAAGAAGGAAGCTCTGATTTGTGCCTGCTTGCCCTCACTCCTGCTATAACTTCTTCAGGATTCCAGCACAGACTGAAAACCAGCAGCTCTCCAGGAATCCTCTGGGATACAGCACCAGACTGGGACTGCAGAGACATGCAGCCTCAGGGACTCCACAACTACCAGATTCTCAGACTTTCTACTATGAGACAGCCATTTCTGGCTACCTGGACCACATCCGGTGAGGAGTCTAATAAATCCTTTTACTACCGGTACTATTCCTTGAGAACCCTGACTAATAGGTGCACCTTGTATTGTAAATCAGAACCAGTAACAAGACTTCCTTCTACTGAATGGTTCTGCCAGTGAGCTGCTCAAATGAATAAATGCAGAAATGGATTTGTTCCTGTAAAGTCGAGTATTTTGTCTTAAGTATTGAAGGGTCTGACTACATTAAAACTGGGAAAAGTTACAGGTGTATAACAAATTCCCTTTAAGAATGATCTTCAGAGCTGAGGGGTGGTGGCGCACACTTTTAGTCCCAGAATTTAGGAGGCAGAGGCAGGCAGATCTCTGTGAGTTTGAGGCCAGCCTGGTCTACAGAGGGAGTTTCAGAACTGTTACAGAGAAATCCTGGCTTGGGGAAAAAATGATCAGGAAATATATGAAGCAGAACCACCCTTCAATTAAGACTAAGAATTCTGGGTATCCTGGGATAGCTCCACAAGTGTTGAGTATGTGCCATGGGGTAGTGGGGTCTCACATGTTCTGAGCACCCAGAACCTTACAGTTCTATTTGGTACAGTATGGTCCTGCTACTGGTACTGTGCAGATGACTTCCCAGAGAACACAGAGATGCTGGGCACACTGCTGCACTCACAAGTGTCCACCACACAACGGCATGTCCCATCGAGATGGGTCACCACATGCTCCAGTGGCTGCTACATCTTCCTTGAAGGATGACTTGAAAAGTCCTAACTACGTGAATAAATCCCAAACTTATACACAGAGAAAACATTAAAGGTTTGACAGAAAAATATTTTCGGGGAGAGGGGTGCTTAAGCAAGATGAAATTGCTGAGTAAATGGAAACTGTGTAATTAATACTGAAAAAAATCTTCATCAAAATTTACGCAGTATTCTTTCACCAAGACTAAAAGTCAGAGGAAGCAAGGATGATAGCACTGGACTTCACGCTGTGGGACTGGAGTTTTAAAAGCAGAGCCAGTTTGAAGAAAGCAAGAGAAAGAAGAGAGTAGTGTCGTGTGCTGGAGATGCAGCAATATCCCGACAGAGTGAGCCACACAGACACACAAGAACCAGAGAGAGGGCTGTGGAGATGGCCCGGGGTGTGAGAAGACTTGCTTCAAAACATCAGGACGCACACAGAAATCTGGGTGGACGTGTAGAGCCTCTGGCAGGGCACACAGGAGGGGCACATGCCTTTCTGCCTGCTAGTCTGGCCACAAAGCAGTGAGCTCCAGGCTCAATGAGAAACACTGTGCAGAAGGTGCACCTCTAAACAGACAAACAGACAGACAGAAATTTGAATTCCAAACATTATTACTATGGCATTAAGAAAAAAAGGAACGAGAAAGTTCAGAAGGCAAATGCTACGAAGTGATTTCCTTCCTATCCATATGACATTTTCCTTCTTTCTATTCTGTTTTTGGGAGTTTGGGGAAATGAGAATAATAATAATGGCTTTGTCTCTGAAAAACTAACTACTAAACAATACCCTGTAGAGTTTACTGAAGGCTACCTGTGAAGTCTCCAGATCTCTGGGTTGCATACGGTGCCAGCCCAGCCCGTCTGCGCTTGCCATGCTGAGGACACAGGAGGAAGTGACTGGTAGATGCTGTCCTTGTTCACATCACGTTTTCAAGAGTGGAAGAAACGTCTGACAAAATCCTCACTTTTAAGGAACTTTCAAACTTAAAAATTAAGTTCTTTTTGGCTTATACAAATATATATTTTTTGTGTGTGGAAAATGAGTTTACTTTTACTGATAAAAAATAAAATTTAAAACAATCCTTTGGAATACATGTAATTTTACTGTTTATTAAAGATTAACTCAAAGTTGCATACTACTCCCATAGCACAGGAAATAAGAGCAACAATCAACAAATGGGACCCCAGGAAACTAGAAGGCTTCTGTCCAGCAAAGGAAACTCCGAGAGGAAGAAATCTCTGCCAGCCACTAATCTGACAAAGGATTAAGGTAAACAATATACTAAGAAATCATAAATATTAAGAAAATAAAGAACCCAATTAAAAATGGGCAATGGGATTTGACAAAACAGTTCCAAGGAGACATGAAAATGGCTAGGAAGCTTCAAAACATGCTCAAGCCACTAGTACTAAGGGAAAGGCAGACGAGAACTCCACTAAGATCTCTCACGGCAGTCAGAAGGGCACAGATGAGAACAGACGCTGGTGTAAGTGGGGCAGTATGTTCTTTCTTACACATGGCTGTAAGAAAGTGTGGCAGAGAACGCTCTTTTCTCACACAGGGCTGGTGTGAGTGTGGCAGAGAGAGCTCTTTCTTACACACGGCTGGTGTGAGTGTGGCAGAAAGTGTGCTCTTTCTTACACATGGCTGGTGTGTGTGGCAGAGAGAGTTCTTTCTTACACACGGCTGGTGTGAGTGTGGCAGAGAGAGCTCTTTCTTACACACGGCTGGTGTGAGTGTGGCAGAAAGTGTGCTCTTTCTTACACACGGCTGGTGTGAGTGTGGCAGAGAGCTCTTTCTTACACACGGCTGGTGTGAGTGTGGCAGCAAGTGTACTCTTTCTTACACATGGTTGGTGAGAGCATGGACCTGTAGACTACTGGAAGTTTCCAAATCACTAGAACGAGGGCCAGACATGGTGGTCACACCTTTAATCCCAGCACTTGAGGAGAGCCAGTAGATCTTGCTGAGTTACAGGCCAGACTGGTCTGCATAGCAAGTTCTAGGCCAGCTGGGGCTACAAGGTGAAACCCTATCTCAAAACAAATAAAGAAAGAGAAATTAAGAAGCAAACTTGAAACAGATCTACAGTGTGACCCAGCTACACTGCTCCTAGGTATATACCCAAAGGGCTTCCAACCCTACTACAGAGACACTTGCACATGCAGGGTCTCAGCTGCTCTACTCACAATAGCCAGGAAAAGGGACCAACCTGGATGCCCACCAACAGATGAACAGGTAATAAAAATGTAGTACATACACACAATGGAATTTTAGTCAGCTGTAAAAACATGGAGTAATGAAATCTGCAGATAAATGGATGGAACTGGAAAAAATTATCCTGAGTGAAGTAACCTGGGTCCAGAAAGACAAATACCACATGTTCTCTATCATAGTTGGATCCTAGCTTCTTCAAATCTTTTGTTTTTGTGTGTAACTTGGTGCTTCAGTGGGAGCCAGGAAACTAGAAAGGGGTACAGGATACCTCCCTGTAGGATACAGGTCGAGGGGGCCTCAGAAACCTCCTAAGCAACACAAGCTATTGCCATTGCCCTTGGTCACAACTACGTGGGAAGACCCTATTGCTGAAGATACTAGCCTTTGGCTAAGTGACATAGAGAAACCAATCTCAAACTGACCAAGAAATCGCCTCCCTGCTGACTGGCATTAACAGTGCCAGAAGGTGTTGCATCAGCTGGTTGGAAAGAAAAGACTTCAGTGAACCTAACTCTCAATACTGAAATACTGATTAGCCAGCAAGATAAATGTGCTTGCTGCCAAGCCTGGTGACCCGAGTTCAGACCCTGGGACCCACATGGTGAAAGGAGAGAAGCAGTCTTTGCAAGCTGTGCTCTGACCTCCACACACATGCTATGGCACAATTCTAAGTGTACACAACCACTCTAAAGAAGAACCTTCATATGTCACTATGGTTTACATTTTAGAGCTTTCAACATACTTCACATACAAATAAAGATGAAAATGTTTGTTTTTCTTTATAATAGGAAAAGCTGTAAGACCTTACTTACATAACTCATTATGTGTGACAGTTAATCATGTGAGACAACTTATTTAAAATACATAAAATTACTTAAGCAATTTAAGAGGCCAAAGGGGATTTTTTTTAATTGCTTTTATTGTGCTAAACATTTTTCTCTGCTCCCCTCCCTCGCCTCTCCCCTTCTACCCTCTCCCGTATCCCCACACTCCCAATTTACTCAGGAGATCTTTTCCTTTTCTCCTTCCTATGTAGATCCATGTATGTCTTTCTTAGGGTCCTCTTTGCCTCTTTGTTGTCTAGGTTCTCTGGGGTTGTGAACTGTAGACTGGTTTTTCTTTGCTTTATGTCTAAAAGCCACTTATGAGTGAGTACATATTATATTTGTCTTTCTGGGTCTAGGTTACTGAGGGGAGTTTTTGTTGTTGTTGTTTTTTGTTTGTTTGTTTGTTTTGAGCTAGAGTCTCACTCATAGCCCAGGTTGGTCTTGAACTCATAACCCTCCTGGCTCCATCTTCCAGGAACTAGAGTTACAGGTATACTCTTATAATGGCATATTATTTGAGTTTTAATAAATAAAGCACTTGCCTGAAGATCAGAAGGCAAAGCAGCCATACTAGTCAGCCATACAGACCAGGGAGTGGTAGCACACACCCAGAAGGAGAGGGAGACAGAGCCAGAGGCAGACAGATCTGTTAGTTCAAGGCCACCCTGGACTACAGGAGACTGAATCTGTCTAAAAGAGAAACAGAGCTCATACAAAGGTGAGCCCAGCACTTGGGATCATACACCTTTAACACCAGCACTAGGAAGGTGGAGACAGGAGCTCAAGTGAGTGAGGAGTCTGAGGCTGGTGGAGAGCACTGCTGGATCGCCCCTTTGGTCTAAGCCTTGGTAGAGGTAAAAGGTCTCTCTAAGGTTGGCTGCTTTGCTTTTTGGATCTTCAGGTAAGACCCCATTATTTTTTTTATTACTCTTGCTTCATTACAACATACTTTTTAGGGAAGGGGAAGCATTTCCCTTACAAGATATGATCGATACCTTACTGTGACAACGGGCCCGTTCAATGAGGCTAAGAGACTGAGGTCTGCTTCTGGGACTGGGCCACTCTTCCCCAATCAACGATGTCCGCAGGGAGATCTTGTTTAACTGCTGGATGTACAAGAAGAGCAGAAACTGCAGCGTGTCCACTGAAAGCTGTCCAGGAAACAAAAGATGAACACACCTTAAAACAGCACCCACTACTAGTTTCCAAGTGAGTATACAGTAGGTAGGGTTACACAGCTTCTTGATCCTAAAAACATCAAATTCAGAAATGGCTGTCACTTGATGCCCAGACAGAGGAACTTTTAAACTATGTAAATGTAGTCACTTCATAGGAAGCTATAGGAAGTCCTTCTGAAAACTAATGTCCTTTCCAAAAATACACTGCAGGCCAAAAGCAGCCTCAGCAATTCAAATATGTAAATGATCAGGTGCAAGGAGGAAAAAAGAAGGAAGTTCAACCAAGCATAAAGATTTAACCTAGATCCACAGGCTGACTAAGAAAATCTAGGGCATCAGTCTAACTGAAGCTGGTATCAGTGTGGCAACCGGAGCTACACAGTTTCTTAGGCATGTGCATTTGGAGGGGAATTGTCCTTAGGCTGGTAGCACATCTATAATCCTGGCACTCAGCGAGCTAAGGAGGAAAGAACATGAATCTGAGAGTCTATCCTGGGCTCCACAGTGAGACCCTGTTTAAAATCAAAACCACACACAACCAAAACCAAAAATCCCTACGTTCTGCTGTCATCATATTTGAGAAGGCTGTGGTTTGAAGCTCATGATTTTCATATTCCTATCCCAACACACTCAGATCCGCCACAGTCTCTGGTGAAGATTTCTAACCCTGTGTGCTCATCAGTTTTTGTCAATTTAACAAAGCTAGAATACCCTGAGAGAGATCCTGAATTGAGGCGCTGTCTCTGTCAATGTGACCTGTGCCCATGTCTGTGGGACATCTTGATTAATGATTGACATAAGAGGGCCCAGCCCTGGGAAGGTGGTCTGAGTTGTGTAAGAAAGCACACTGAGCAAGCTAGGGGAGGCCAGCCAGTAAGCAACACTCCTCTCTGGTTTCTGCTTCAATTCCTGTCTCTAGGTACCTGCTTGAGTTCCTGCCCTGACTTCCCTGAATGGACTGTAACCTCTAGGCAAATAAACGCTTTCCTCTCCAAGCTGATTTTGATCAGTGTCTCAACAGAGCAGTAGGGGGCAAACCAAACCTGAGAAGCTAAAACACAGATTCCCAGGATCACCCAAATCCAGTCAGTCAAGTGTCAACTGTGAATTCATACATTTTAAGAAATTAGAGAGGATTTTATGCAGCCCAAGCTTGCCTCTCATTTGCTATGTAGCTGAGGATGACCTTGAACTTCTGATCACCCTGCCCCCACCTTAGAGCTGGGGTACAGGCATGTACTACCAAATCCAGTTTATTCAATGTCAGGGAATGAACCCAGGGATTTGACAATGTAAGCAAGCACTCTACCCACTAAACTACACCTTTCTTTAATTTCTGAAACTTTTTGCAGAGATGTAAGAAATAGAGTAGATCGCACGTACTCTTCACTCAGCTCCTATCTTTAAAACTAGAACTGCACCGCAGCACTGAAACAGTCCAGAAAGAGAATGCTCCCGCCAACAAGAGGGCCTCTCTCCTACCACCTCTACCCCTCCCCTGGCTCTTGGCATCCATTTACCAGTTCTTCATCTCAGCGTTCTAAGAATGCTACACAAGAGGAACCACACTGAGGCAGGCAAGCACAGGAGCTAGTACAGCTTGGGACCTTCATTAGGTTTTGGGTAATGCACACCGCCATCATGCAACAGTGTACTTAGCAGCCTGATTCCTTCACCTGTACATACCATGCCCACACAACCTTCTCCAAACAATGCACCTGGCAACCTCAGGACTCAGCTCCCCACCTGTGCCAGGTTACTCACACACTCATATCTGAACAGCACTGTATGTTTCCCTGCCCCTGGCAACAATGACATTTATAGTTTCTAGTCAAGCATGTCCCCAGTGCATACAGGTATGAAGAACAGAAGGGCCGATCCAGCCTGGGCTGGTTTTGAATGTACACGAAATAAAGTAAAATTGTGTTCTCTAGAAATGCTTTAGTGAGAATCCTCTACTAGCCATCTTAAGTCTATGCATAATTGGGTGTGCACATGACTAAAATCAGATGCACTGTGGGGAGGTTCATATGCAGTAGGAAAAATGAATACATGATCCCATATATCAATCAAAATAGAGAACCACCTTATTCCCCTTAATAACCAGCCTTTCCTTCTCTCATACTCCATAAAGAGACCCTAGACTACAGTCCAGGGCCCTTCAGCGTCTTCTCTCATGTGGCCTGCTGTCAGTCTTGACAATGTTTCCCTCCTAATCTACACTACCACTTTCTCCAAGTAACATCACCGGGTTTCTTCTGTAAATCTGTGTGAGCCCTTGTTTTTAATTCTTGGATAAAGAAACACCCAAGCTAACAATTATTTTGATGGATTGGCTTCTTCGCAGCATACATTCCTTGATTTTATATATCTAGCTTAACAATCATTATTGCTTCAGTCTTCCCATGAGACAGTAAAGAGTCTTCTTTTTTCTACTTTAATATCCACAGTAACTAGCAAAAACTATGGTACACAATAAACACCCAAAAATCATGGATATTTCTTAACGTTTTATTCATCTTCATGTCCAGGCACTACTGTGCCTAGCATCTAACCCCTAGTGGAGAAACATGTGGCTGATGACTGACTGTGGTACCCTCCACCTAGTGGTTGTGGGACGAACTTCAGCTTCTGAAACCTTTAGCTATTAGCCCCATGGTGCAGACATTACAGTTATGAAGTAGCAACAGAAATAATTTAATGAAGAATTGTTTTAAAGGGTCATAGCATTAGGAGAGTTGAGAGCCACTGGGCTATAGCATCCTTGCTGGTAGAGACCTGAAGCAGTACAGGAGGACATCATGGTGGGAGACACTGTTTTCCTGTGTGTGTACAATAGTCTCTCTTCCACTTATAAAGCTACCAGTATAGAATCTCAGGGCTCTGATCTGATATCTTTATTTAATCCTAGCTACCACCTAGTCCCATCCAACACTATGGTCACATTGTTTTTACCCTCTTAGTCCCTCACAGTGAGGATTAAATTTCAACATGAATTTTCAGAATGGACAAATCATATTCAAGCCATAGTGTCCTGCTTCTGTCTCTTGCTCCACATAGCTCATATGCTCATAGATGGAGTCATCCTCTATAAATAATCCCACAGTCTTAACTTATTCAAGCCTCATTTAAACTCCAGTATCTCATTTGAGATTCAAGGCAAACTCTTCAGTTGCAAGACTGTAAATTAAAGTTATCTACTCAGAGTATTTAGTGGGACAGGCTATGGAGTGGGTAAATATTTCCGTCCCAAAGACAATAAACTGAGAGTAGTAACTGGCCAAGCATGGTGGCACAGGCCTTTAATTCCAGCACTTGGGAGGGAGAGACAGGCAGATCTCTGTGAGTTTGAGGCCAGCCTGGTCTACAGACTAAGTTCCATGACAACCAGGGCTGTTACACAGAGAAACCCTGTCTTGAAAAGCAAAAGAAAGTAGTGATTGGCCCAGATCACATCCAGAAGCCATCAGCACAGACACAAGTTGTTAAACCTCCGAATTCTCTCATCTTGGGAAGGGGTTGTAGCCTTAACGCCTCAGGTAGCTCTTCCTCTGTGTCTTTGCTAGGCTCAGCCCATACTTAGCTCTCAGCTCAGAGTGGCATTACCACGGCGTTCCCAGGTTGGCATTGTAGACTGGTAGTTCCCAGTTACAGAGTCCCGGTGGTAGTCTCCTTCCTACGATTTCATTAGGCATTGTCCCTCTCTAGCAGGACTCCTAAGCCAGGCTTCTATGTGGCCTTCTAAGTTTTCCTTTGAAATCTGGATGGAAGCTGCCTTGCCTCCATAGCTCTTGCATTATGCGTGCCTACAGTCATTGTTACACTAAAAGGTGACACTTGCTCCTTTGATTAGTGTTGTTAGCGGTACCTGGGCTTGCTCACTCCCTCCTTTGATTAGTCTTAGCTGTACCCAACTTGCTCACTCCCTCCTTTGATTAGTCTTAGCTGTACCTGGCTTGCCTGAGCATAGCCGAAGTGGCCAGAGTGCTCTTCTGAAAGCAGGGAGCAGAAGGTGAGAACTTACGGAGAGAAGTCTGAAACAGTTCTTCCTTTAAGACATTGGGCTGTGGTGAGAGAAGTAGCCCCACAGACTTCTGAGGTGCCCTCCAGGTCTCCCTCCTATTGTCCTGAGGCGTCTGGCCTCATTTTATCCATGCCGATCTCTTTGGCAAGGATACTGGATGCACCCCTACATGATTTTTCTTTGCTCCTTTGCTGGATGACCTGCAAATCTTTCAAATCCTTTTGCTTTGTTTTCTTTTAAATTTTACATTCTATTCTTAGATGGTGCTTTTACACCCTTCTTTGTGAAGTTAAAAGGTAACCCGGGAACAACTCGACTGTTTTGTTGTTTATTTCTTCTGCCAGGCACTCCAGTTTGTCACTGTAAATTCTGCCTTCCATAAATCTGTAGATGGGTGCAGACACAGCCCTCTTGCAAGAGCTAACTCAAGGAAAGCACCCTCAGCCAGACCCATGCAGCTAACAATACTGCAATTACATATATAAAGTTTTCTAAAAAGTTAGAACTCAGGTGTGCTTAATTTATGCAGTAGTAAAATAAAAATAACGGATTGTGACAAATTTAGGAAGGTGACAGATATGTCCATGGCCTTCACCGTGGTGACTGCTTCACAGTCAAGACCTATTCTCAAGCTCACTATGGGGGAAAGGCAGCTGTGTCTTCCTACTCTGTTCTTCAGGTCTGCAATACTAAATTACCGTGTGTAACTGAGACTTTGTTAGCTTTTGACAATCGCCTATTTCCCTTTTGTTCCAGCATTTGACAGTCGCTGTGCTTCTGTGCTTCTGTGGACTTGACTCCTTTAGAATTTGGATGTGCTGTGGTTGGAGTGTCTTCCATGGTATCCTATGTTGGATTTTAATGCTCATCATGAGAGATTAAGAGGGTACAGACTTAGTCTGAGGGACAGGCCCATATCCCAGCTGTTAAACAGACAGGAAGATTACAGGTTCAGGGCAGCCTGGGCTATAAAGTGAGTTTAAGTCTAGCCTGGGCAATGTAATCTCAAAATAAAAAAATAAATAAAATGCATATATATTATATAAAAAAATCCTAATGACTTTACTAGACAAACATTTTTAGGCATCAAACATAACTGTAATGTTGCTCCTGTATGAACTGTAATGTAACTAGCTGTTTTTTCTAGTGGTCTCAGGTGACCCCTGTGAAAGGGTTACCTGACTCCAAAGGGTTGAGACACAGAGGTTGAGAACCACTGCTATAGCCAGACATGTGGCCTCTTGACCTTGGATCTCCAGGACGATGAGCCACAACAGAGCTCCTTAAAAATAACCCCATCTGTGGCATTTTCTTATCAGCAACAGAAAATGGGTGAATAAATACAGTCATAAAAATGATTTGATTCTAGTATACAGCAGATGTTACTTTTAGAAAGTCAAGACAGAATGAGGGGCTGAGTAAGGGGAAGGCAACAGTCTGCTAAAGACTCAGGCGCCTCTACCTGTAACATCAGCAGTGCACTTGCCCCAAGATACTTGTACAGTCAGTGGAAGAGCTGCCAACTCATGGCTCCTTCAGGAGTGGGGAAACAGGAACTACATACGATACAAAAGGACTAATTCATTGATCACATGCGTCAAAACACTTTCAAGCTGGAAATGCCACAATTCAGACGGCACTTTAGAATCACAATGGCCAACAACCTAGAGCCTAAGCTGCACTGTTAGGATACAAACTAGGGAGGGATTATTGTTCAGAGTAACTACATACACAGCGGTCCATACGTACCTGATTTCTTTGCTTTTCCACCTCATCTTCAGTCGTGCAGCTGGACAAAATCTCAGACCATTCCAGGCGCTCCTCGGGTGTTCTCACCGAAAGGTTATCAAATATTTCAAAGTAGAGCCATGCTAGCTCCTTGGCCAGTTGCAGCTTTCCGCACGCAATGTGCCTCCACGTAGACCAGTAGAGGCGTGGGTAGGCACCCTCTGTGGCCCGCGTCCGCACGTACGTGGCTATCTTCCTGAGGTAGTGAAGACTGAATTTGGATGGAGGTGGGACTTGCAAGGCACCCACTATAAAAGGTTCTGCTCTTACCCAGAGGAGAACTCGGGACTGATCCATAGTATCTCTGAAGACATCAGGACAAAGAGGCTTCTTTGCATACCTGTGAAACAAAGTTCCTTTACAAACACGAAACAAATCTCCTTCACCTGTTCTTGGGAAGTGACTGCCTTAACTATCTTTAAGTGTGTTGTGGCCTCAGCTTAACAGCAGCTCCGGCCCTTCCCAAAAGCAAAATGGACTTCTGGTCAAATTCCACTGCAATCTATTTGAGAGAAAAACAAGACTATGAGTTCATCACCTTATTTAAGTTATTTGAAATGGCTGTTTTAGAAAAGTATAGAAATGCATATGGTCTAGGTTCTATTCCTGCCTAGAGAGCAAAGAAAAGGTATTGGGCAGGGGGCATCATCCTGTCCCAGGATTCTATGCTGTATCCTGCTGAGAAACATTGGTAGAAATAAAGTGGAATAAAATTTTACAGTAATATCAGTTACACCTAGAAGACAGTTGTTAATAATGATTTGGATATACAGGGACAGCAAACTGGCTCAGGGATAAAGGCTTTTGCCTGATGACCTGAGTTCAACCCCCAAGACTCAGACATTCAAAGAGGGAAACCCATTTGTGAACTTTATCTACTAATCCGCACAGCTCCCTATACCCCAACTAAATAATTAAAAATAAAATTAAAAATATTCTTAAAGATTTGAATGTGTGAGTTGACCATGAGGTTCAACATCAGGCATTGACTCCAGGTGGCAGACAGGAATGTGGACGCAAACGTGGGTCAAGGAAAGTGAACACATCAATGAACTCATCTCGCTAGCAGTGAACTGGGTCTGGTGTGCAGCTGTGCTCAGTTCAGGTACAGCGCTTCCAAAGCGGTTACACACAGGACTATAACATGAGTGGGGGTCACTCATATTCCCACCTCTAATGGGAAATTAGCTAATGGCTTATGGCACTTCCTTGTCTGTTTTCTAGATTGGATGCTACTTTGATTTTAAATGTTCATGGTTGTGGTGTGTATATACAATTCTGAATTATTTCAAGATATCTGAGCATTCCAAATATACTCTGGTTTACTTTTCAGCACTTTAACAGTTCCCAATTTTTCATAAAACAAGACGGGCAAAATACTGATGCCTGTTGATAGTGATGGGCAGAGGGACCTATCTATCTTACTCTCCTTTTCCTTTAAAATTCCCATTTTAAAAGTTTAAAGGTTTCAGCTATTACATACAATGTTCTGATTTTCTCTTTCTGCATACTATGCACTATAAATTGTTTCCCAGGTACTTTTAGGTGTGCATAAAAAAACAAAAAACTGGCATTCCTGACATATAGTCCTTCCCAAAGCAACCACCAAATGCATCATCATCTAACCAAAACATCCATCTCACTGAGCCCTTCTTAGCATAATTTGAAAAGAACTTTCTGTATGACCAACTAGGAATGGTGTATTATTGCTTTTTGAAAAGAAGTAATTGGGAGGCAGAGATGTCTCAATGGATAAGAGCGTTTGCTGCTCTTCCAAAGGACCTGGGGTTCAAGTCCAACATCCACATGGTGACTCACAGCCATCTATTAACTCCAGTCCTAGAGGATCCAAAACCCTTCTCTGCAGGCACTGCACGCACATGGTGCATAGTCATACAGCCAGGCACACAGCCATACACATAAAAAACCAAATATATTTCATAACTGGCAGAGGGCTCATGTGCCCGCGGTGGGGGGCGTGGCCAGCGGAGGGTGCATCTTTCACCTCCTTTACTTCACACAGTCACCTGTATTTATTTCCCTCACTTCAGACAAGCTTTGAGAAGTTAGGGGACTTGTCTAGAATCATGTTTAGTCTGTACACTCTGATTTAGGGTTCTGGTCTGCTTTGAGAACTTCATGGCTACAATTTTGGGAAGTTGTACAGGAAGAAATTCTAAAACTGAGTGGGTCTAGAAGAGAATGGCAACCCTTAGACACAGGAGGCTTTTAAACAGATGGAAGGCCACAGAAAGGTCAACTCAAACGATGATGTTGGGAGGCAAAATGTCTAGGGCAGTCCGGTCCAATCCAGGAATGGCTGAATACAGCACTATGGAGAAACCCTCAGTCTTCTCCAAAACGGAAACAGGGTGTCTTCGAGGCAACAGGCACATGATGCTGCCGACCCCTGTACTGGGCTCAACGGGGCAGTTGGTAAGCACAAACCCGGGAGGTGGGGGTGGGGAGGTGAGGGGCTGCTACCTGGACGGCGCTGGCCCGGGACCCCCGAGGTCAGGCCGCGCTGAGGTCCCGCGTGAAGGCGGAATAGCCAGGGGCGCAGATCGAGTCGGGTTCTGGGACAGCCAACCCACCCCTCCCCGGAGGCGGCTGGACAGTTCCGGCGCAGCCATAGCCCAAGCTTCCCGCTCGCCCGTCCCGCGGCCCATGCAGTGCGCAGGCGCCAGGCCTCTCACCACAGAGCCCTGGCGGACCGCGGCTAGAGCGACCCGCGGCCTTCTGGCCCGAGGCAAAGGGCTTCCCCGAGGCTGGGAACTTTCTGGCGCTGAGCCCTTCTGCCCGGGAGTGAGAAGTCTCCCTCGGCTCCGTGGAACTGTGGCCCTCCCACGCGGCTGGCGCGCTATGATGGGTAATTTACAACGCTCACCGCAGTTTAGAGCTACTCGGGGGCGGGTACGTGTGATCTTAAGTGCTAAACCGAGGCATGGAAAGTCGAACTCAGCACACCCAAAATCTTACACAGCAAGACGCTGAAGCCAGAGTCAGACCTTCCAGTCAAGCTACAGCCTTCAGGAAACTTTTTAGATTCCACCCAGAAGATGGGAAAGCAAGAAATTTCCTCTTACTGGCTTTCGATATTCCTACTTTCCTAGTTCTTTACAGCTTCTCTAGATGTAATAGTAGACCTTAAAAAACAATAGTTTCTAGGCCGGGCGGTGGTGGCGCACACCTTTAATCCCTGCATTCGATCTCTGAGTTCGAGGTCAGCCTCGTCTACAAAAGCTAGTTCCAGGACAGGCACCAAAGCTGCACAAAAGAATCCTGTCTCGACCCCCCCCAAAAAAATGTTACTGCCTGGTGATGGTGGTGCATGCCTTTAATCCTAGCACTCAGGAGGCAGAGGCAGGAGGATCTCTAGTTCCAGCCCAGTCAGGTCTATAGAGTGAGTTCCGGGACAGCTAGGGCTACTCAGAGAAACCCTGTCTCAAAACAAAACAAAGGAGTAATAGTTCCAGTTTAGGTAATTTCTCTCCTCCCAGGGAGAGAGGAGCTACAGTCTAAAACAGAGGGCTTCCGAAAACCGAACAGTACTCTCCTTAAGCAAACATTTTTCAATGAGAAGGGAGATACCATGTGTGGTGGTTAATTTCTGTCAACTTGACACAAACTGAAGCTATCTGGGAAGAGGGACTCTAAATTGAAGAAGTGCCTCCATCAGACAGGTCATGTCCGTGGGAGCATTTTCTTGATGAATGATTGATCCATGAGAGTCCAGCCCAATGCGGGCAGTGCCATCCCTAGACAGGTGGACCTGTATGATGTAAAAAAGCAGGTTGGGCAAGCCATTGGGAGCAAGCCTGTAAGCATTCCTCCACGGTCTCTGCTTTGGTTCCTGGCTTGAGTCATCCCTTGTCTTCCCTCCATAAAATGGACCATTACCTATATGTAATATAACCCCTTTCCTCCCCCAAGTTGCCTTAAGTCATAGTGTTTACCCCAGCAACAGAAACTTCTGATATTCTGGGTATTCAACAAGAGAGGCTCAGAAACCATTTTAAGATCTCTGCCCCAAACACTCTGGGAACCTGGAACAAATGCCCTAGACTATGCTGGAACCTGAACAGCAGATTTCCTCTAGACTATTGGAAGGAACTTGGCAACAAAGCCTATTCAGCAAGTGGCAAACCTAATCACAGCCAGAGTTGGCCTGCTTTCAAGGCAAGTGCCCCATCAGGAAGGAGTGGCCAGTACCTGCCACTTGGCTCATGAGGGCAGGCCAGCACTGTGATAAGGACAGCACTCACCACCTGACCCCTGAAGACTGACCAGAAGTTCGCCCACATTTGTGACTCCTCCCAGAAGGACAGCCAATTGACAGGATCAGTTTTCGTGGCCCAACCTTGCAGATGACTGTCTACAGGTGTGCCTGGCTTCAGAGGGCCTAGAAAGGGACACAGAATCCGGGCTGACAAAAGCAACAGTCAAAAGACTACATTCTGTCGGTGCCTCACCCAGTCTCCTCCCCTACATTTATCCCTTTATTCAATACCCAAGATCAATTTACAGGGCAGCGTTCTTTGTTCTCATCCTTTTTTTCTCTCTCTTACTTCCTTTCTGACTTTTGACAGGCTTCCTCAAAGAACACAGGCTGGCCTGTTTGGTGGGGTCTCTGAGTCTCCTGAGAGTCAGGGCTATTTAAGGTTACATGGTGACATCTCTTTTCATGCCGTCTTTAGCCCCAACAGCATCCTCTCCTCTCTTGTAACCACTGCTTACTCATTCTATTTTCCCTCCTCTATCTCTAATCACCCAGTACTAATCAATTCCTTCAACTAGGATGACCCATTAAGCCCCCTTAACATACTCAACTGCTTTCCTAATCCAAAGGCTCAAATCTGCCAACACGCAGCATGATCAGGCCTGTCACAACAATACCCAGCTATCTGGTGCCAACTTCTGTCTTTAGTCACCACAGAGCCCCTCATGGGATCCCAAAACTTGGAACACTGAGGATGAGGCAGAAGTCATAAAAGATATCTAACGATCAGGTCCAGCCTTTAATACAAAAAGGAAAATTCACAGTACAGTACCTTAGTAATGGTCCAAAACAAGAAACTGTGATAATCAGGGAATAGTCTGTCAACTGTTTGAATTAGGAATGGCTTTTTCATCGTGTGTGTGTGTGTGTGTGTGTGTGTGTGTGCGCGTGCGCACACATGTGTGGCACGTGCTGTTTCCAATATTGCTTCCTGAGTGTAGATATAATGTGGTCAGCCACTTTCATGCTCCTACTGCCATGCCTTCCCCAGCATGACGGATTATCCCTTTAGAACTGAAAGCCAAAATAAACCCTTTCTCCCCCAAGTTGTTTTTAGCCAGGGCGTTTTTATAATGATATCAGAAAGGAAACTAATACAGGAAATGGTACCAAGTGGAGTTATTGCTGTGATAAACCTGACCACATGCCCTTGGGCTTTTGTTTTGTGGAATGTTAGAACTCTAGGCTGGAAAGGCATTGAATGCTGGAAACAGAATGTAGTAAGTCATTCTCATGGAGGCCGGAAGACAGTAATGCTGACAGATCAAGGCAATGGAGCCTTGTGCATAATGCTCATTAGGGAACAAGGACTCTATTAGGGCCTGGACTAGGGCACAGTTTGGTGTTTAGGGCCTGGACTAGAGCCACAGTGTGGTGTTTAGGACATGGACTAGGGCACAGTGTGGTGTTTAGGACATGGACTAGGGCACAGTGTGGTGTTTAGGACATGGACTAGGGGCCAATAGTGTGGTATTTTGGCTCAGAACCTGGCTGCATTCTGCTCCTTTCCTAAGCATTTGAGTAAGCCTGACTCTATAACAGACTGAAACTTCACTATAGCACAACACTGAACCTGCTGCATGGTTATTACTAACTACTCTGATGCAGGCCTATGGTAAAAAACAAGTGGGGCAGGATGAAAGAAAGGAGCAGTCTGAAGAGGAAAAAAAGCAGTAAGAAGCTAACCCTGCCTCTAAGGCATGTCCTGGAAAAGAGGTAATTGCTAAGAGAAGCCTCTTGCTCTGCACAGTAACAAAAGGAAAGGAGTCCTGAGGACAAACCCACAACGAAGGTCCCAAGCCTGGAAAGCAGGGCCCAGGTATGGTCTCCACTCCATACCGAGCAAATACCTAGGTAAGTTTTCACCAGCTGCAGCACACTGAAGTTTTGCAACAGTGGTCCAAGGGGCTTGCGCTCCATCCTGAACTGGAAGCAGAAATAGGTAATATGGGCCACATTATCCTGGCTTTGGATGCATGAAAGATGCAAGACCAAGGAGGTCATGGATTCTTTCCTATGAGATTCAGAAAGCACCCGAGTCCAGGGTGTGTGTGTGTGTGTGTGTGTCAGGTTGGGAGTCCCTGCAAAGCCATTGTGCTGAAGTTGTGGAGATAAAGCCTGGGTTACGATGGAGACCCTTAAGATGTTTAAGATGCCATCAAGGAGGGACATCTGCCAAGGAGGGCTGCATACAGAGTGGACTCAACCCAAGAGAAATGTATGTTGCAGGCAGCAAAGCTGAAAGGGCAGAGTTTGGCCAGGTACCAGAAACAGTGCTAAAGGATTTGTTATTTGCTCTGCTGGATTTTAGTCATGTTTTGGTCTGACTATTCTTCACTATGTTCCATTTCTCCCTTTCGGAGTAGGAGTGTTTACTCAGTCCTATTGTATGCTGGAAGTATGTAATCTCTTTTTTGTAGTTCAGAGGGTTACATAGTTCAAAGATTGTCTTGAGTCTCAGAAGAGACTGGACTTTTTAGAGCAGTGTTGGTATTCTTAGATTATGAAAACTCTGGAAGTTGGACTAAATGCATTTTGCATCATGAGATGGCTATGAGCCAATGGGAACCAAGGGCAGAATGCTACAATTTGAATATGAATGGCTACATAAGCCCAAGGGTTTAACACTTGGTCTTCAGATGGTGGAGCTGTCTAGGAACAGCTTGTCTATGGAACCTTCAGGATATGGAACCTTGCAGGATACATCACAAGGGGCAGGCCTAGGGGTTTTTATAGGCTGGGCCCACTTGCTGTTTTCTCTCTGCTTTCTGAGCGCAGATGCCATGTGATCAGCCTGTTTTGTTCTCTTGATACCATGTTTTCTCTGCCCGTTGCCACGGCTTCCCTGCCAAGATAGGCTCTATCCTTCTGGGGCTTTAGTTCAAAATAAACTTCTTGTCGGAGTATTTTATCCCAATGCCCATTTCACTGAGCCAGGCAGAACTGTGTTCACAAGAGTTAAGGCTGATTCAGCTGGACCACACGGTAAGGCATAATTTTTTTTTGGTAAGACATAATTTTTTTAAGGGGAGAGAGGTACTATAACAGATCTTAAGTATTTAGACTAGTGTGCAAATTAAGTTTGTAAAATGCTAAAACAAGGGGGGAATACGAGAAAGTAGACAAAGGAGTCTATGTGGGTGTGCTGGTTGATCTTGGTCAACATATCACAAACCTAGACATATCTAGGAAGAGGTCTTCTCAATTGAGGAATTGCCTCCATCAGACTGGCCTGTAGGCAGATCTGTGGATGCATATTTTTTTCCTACTTTTCCTTTATTGAAATAGCTTTTTTTCTGTTAAATTTTTTATCATTTTACATACCAGCCACAATTCCTGCCCCACCCCCACCTCCCGTCTACTCCTCAGAGAGGGTAAGGCCTCCCATGGGGAGTCAACAAAGCCTGGCATTTCAAGTAGAGGCAAGACTAAGCCCCCACCACCACATACACACACACACACACACACACACACACATCAAGGCTGAGCAAGGTACCCCACCATAGGGAATGGGCTCTAAAAAGCCAGTTCATGAACCAGGGATAGATTCTGGTCCCACTGCCAGGGGTCTATGAGTCAATTTTCTTGACTGATGATTGATGTGTGAGGATCCAGCTCACTGTGGGCAGGTGGTGCTGGGTTGTATAAGAAAGCAGGCTGAGCAAGCCAGTAAGCAGCATTCCTCCATGGTCTCTGATCCAGTTCCTGCCTCAGCTATCCCTTGGTTTCCCTCCAGAATGGACTGTTAACTGTACATCAAATAAGTCCTTTGCCCCCCCAAGTTGATTTTAGTCATGGTGTTCATTGTTGGGAGCAGTGAACCCTCAGATCCAGAATTTCTTGGAAACAACTTGTTTTCCTCTGCTCTGAGACAGTCTGCAGCTGCTCTGAGCACGAGACCCTCAGCAGTTCCTGATGACAGAAGAGTGGTGTCTGGTGGGTTTGGGTGGGGCGTGGTTATCAGTTAAGGATCTCTATATAAGCGGCTCTGGCTACACTAAAGGGGGCATTCTTGGAGCATTTTGGCATCAAGGATGACCTGTGTCTCTGTCTGTGAGTCTTTGTGTGTTTCAGTCTCCAGCCCCTTGCCTGGTTCACGAACTGTATGGTAGCACATGGAGTGCAGACGGGTGTGCTGCGCTACAGTTCATTATAGCAACAGAAACCAAACTAAGATACTGGATAACTCAAAAGAAAAATGTACATTTGTACTGACCTGGAATATCTAAAGACAAAACAGCCGAGTCCAGTGCATGTCAGCCTATGGAAGGCTTTAAAGTTTCCCAGGACTAAATTTCAGAGTGTATGAATGCTAGAAAAGTACAAGGACTAACCTTGTCCTGGGATGTTAGTCCCTACCTCACACCTATCTCCAGTAATCAGTATATAGTTCTCTACTGCAGCGAGTATCCCAGGGACAGAAATTGTACGTCCAGCCCAAGGCCCTGTCAGCAGTCATATGTGGCCAATGGAAAAGCATCAGTAAGCCACAACTAGGGCCCAGAGAAATCACAGTTCTCTAGAGGAACAGGACCGATTGTGTGTGTGTGTGTGTGTGTGTGTGTGNAGAGAGAGAGAGAGAGAGAGAGAGAGAGGCAGAGACCTGTGGTCCAGCTAGTTCACCAATGGCTGTGTCTCCTGACTGAAAGTCCAGGAACACAATATTATTCAGTCCATGAAGGTAGATGTCTCAGCTGATCTTCCTTATTTGTCAGAATCTCGAAGAAATAGCCTCCAATGCAGTGGCTCTCAACCTTCCTAATGCTGCAACCCTTTAGTATGGTTCTTCATATTGTGGTGACCCTCAACTATAAATTTTTGTTGCTACTTCATAACTATAATTTTGCCACCGTTTTGAATCATAATTGTTGGGTTGGAAGCATCACCTCTGCTCCCTGGCACCCCTTTATCCTAAGAGTCTGGAATGTTTGGTTGGGGGCTTCACCCCAGCTCCTGGCATCCATTTTGGAATGTTGGGTGGAAAGTTCCATTTCAAAGCCCCCTTCCCTAGGAGTTGCCACAGTCCAGACTCCACCTTCAAGAAAGCCCACCAAACAGCGACCCCTCCCCAGAGAGGGTCAAGACCACTCCCAAAGGCTATCTAAACTGCCCTTCAGAGAACAAACACATGGTCTCACCGGTTCTCCTCTCCCCTCTCCTCTCTCCGTGTTTTCCTGGAGGGCCACCCAGGAGCACTAGAATCCACTAAACCTGGGCTTTTAATTTGGTCTGATTTGGTTTGATTTGGACTATTGCATCAGTGGAGAGGCTTATCGGGCTGGAAAAGCTTTACAATAATGTACAATCTGATATTCAGGACATCTGATATAAGACCTCCAGGGGACGCTACCCACACGTTGAGAATCACTGCTCTAATCTAATGCCATGAAGGAACGCCTCAGCAGGTCATTTGAATTTGCCAGTGAGAATGAGAGCAAGCAGGCAAAGGGCAAAAGCTTCTTTCCATGTCTTTTATATAGGCTGCCACCAGAAGATGTAGCCCAGATTGAGAATGGGTCTTCCCACCTCAAGTGATCCAATCAAAAACAAAACAAAAATCCCTCACAGTTGCCAGCTGCTTGGGTTTTAAGTTAATTCCGACATAGTCAAGTTGATATAAAAGTGCAATTCAATGAAGAGAATACTGAAGAAATGAAAGCCTCAGTAAAGCAAATAAAAAGTTCTGTGTGCTGTGGGACAATGATCTTGTACCCTGCAAAGATTTGTCTCTTGTACTTGTTTAATAAAATGCTGATTGGCCAGTAGCCAGGCAGGAAGTATAGGCAGGGCAACCAGAACAGGAGAATTCTGAGAAGAGGAAAGGCTGAGTCCACAGTCATAACCCAGACATAGAGGAAGCAAGATGTGACTGCCCCACTGATAAAAAGGTACCAAAGCATGTGGCTAACACAGACAAGAATTATGGGCTAATTTAAGATATAAAAGTTAATAAGAAGCCTGAGCTAAAAAGCCAACCAGTTTATAATTAATGTAGACCTCTGTATGTTTCTTTGGGAATGAATGGCTGTGGAGAGCGGGAGGGACAGAAACTACTGTCAACATATGTGGAAAGCTTCCCTAATATAACAGAATGAGAAGACAGAGTATCAGGTTTCAAAGACAAGGTGGAAGAAACGGGACATTCAGGCAACTGACATGGATGATTTCATATGGCATAACAGCACTGGCGATCTAAGGGCACCTTGAAAAGACATATCTATAGAGTATGGGTACTAAAAACAAATTTCATACTAAAGGCTGAGAAAATCTTTCCTAATCTGGGGAAAGAAATGCCTATTCAGGAGGCATTTAGGACAAAAACCACAAAAGAATACCCATGGCTGGAGAGGTCAGTCCTTCGAGGAGAACCTACTGCTACAGTTTCCTAAACCAACATAATTTCCAAATATTTATATTTATATAAGTATGTATATTTAGACTGTGTTTTAAAGGTTTATATTTCTATCTAGTGTTGCGGGAGAATTGTCTGTATTCTGTCAATCACGTATTTTAATAAAACGC
>LOJH01016161.1:4245-18267 GCA_001685095.1 Ellobius talpinus | reverse complement strand
CTGGCCAATCATCGTTTATTTAAAATACAAGTGACAGGGTACAGACCATTGTCCCACAGCAGAGCCTGGTGTACTGGAGTCCTGTAGACAGGATCAAAGAGCAAGGCATTTTCCTTAATATGTAGAAGGTTGTTACTATGACTTCCAGTTTTCTTGTGGTTGTGTGTTTTCTTCCATCCATCCCCTATCTTCCTCCTCCATTCACCTTACATATATATATATATATATATAGACAGACAGCTATATGTAAAGTTCTAAGCACATTTTAGCACCCTCAAAACAACCATAGAAAAGAATCATTTATCAAATCCCTGCTTTACAGGGCAGAGAGGTTAAGTAACACCCAAAGGGTACACAGCTAAGAGACAAATCTGAGCTCAGTCATTTAGAATCCGGAGTCTGTGCTCATAACTACTATGATAAAGCTTTGTGTCTTTGAAAGTTGGCTGCAATGGTATGAAGGGAAAGTCTTTTTAGGGATGAGAACTGGGCAGCTGATTCAATGGATCATTGGAGCTGTTCCTTACAAGGACAAGGGACCATAACAGTCACTTCTCTTCTAGTTTCACATTCTATTCAACCCTTGGATGCTCATGCTATTTGTACCTCAAATAAAATAACTGAAAAGGTCCTACAGAAATGAAGGGGCTTCCTGACTCAGCAGAAACCACTCCACTTAGGCCTGTGAGGGGAGCTGTAGCAATTGGCCTGAAAGCTCAGGGAGCTTAGGTCTAGATTTATTTATTCATAAAACTAATTTTACTATTTCTGTCTTGCTTATAGTTTAAAACAACTAACAAATTATACATATGTATATAAAATATATACACTCACTTTCTTTTTCTTGGAGAAATCAAGGCTCATAAAAATCCATATCATACATCAGAGAGATTGGAAATCACCTCAGATGAAAGTGGTGCTCTATTGTGATAGTCTCGGAGAAGAAAACCTGTCAGGGTGAAACCCAGTAACCCCTCATTTCTGACCCATGTCTATTGAGGTGTTCACATTCAAGGGTGCCATACTCTGTGAAGTACCGAGTCCTGAAAGGTACCTCTGTCTCATGGGGCGTCTGGAATGAGATTCAATAGAAATTTTCATTCCACTTGAATGGAAGACATAAAAGGGAGTGTTTTATGGAGCTCAAAAGCCTGGCAAAGATGGATTGATTATGTGTGTGAATGCCTGGGAATGAGTATCTCTCCTGCAGGTTTATTGCAAAGGTCCTGGAAGTTACTATACCACCACTTGCTTTTAAATATACTTGTAAAATTACAGTGTAAAGAGCCCTCAAATCAAACATACATGGAAATCCTTATGTACTTCAGGCTGTTTTTATGTCCAATTGTCTCTCTACCTAAATTCCTATCTAGCTAATACATGTCTAGGAGATATGATTATGTCTTGTTTGATTAAAATATTGGTATTTTTCTTTTCTTTGTTAATTTATGTGTTTCCAAAAATAACTATTAGCTATGTTGCTTATGGGGAAGCTACTATGGTCCTTAGAATGTGTTTGTTACATCTGTGGTGTGAAATGAATCCATTTCGGAATCCTAAAAGATTTCATTTTCTGAGATTCTTTGACATAATAGTGTGACCAAATAAACTACCCCTTGTAGATTCCCATAGATGTATTTCTTACAGTAATTCAGATTTTATTTTTATTGGGAGAAATCTTTATGATGATCAAATTTACTGTTTCGCTGGTTAAGAAATTGTATCTGAACTGTCCTCAAAATTCCTTTATCCCCCTCATCAGTGAATAAAAAGCGTTTATTCTATAACTCTCCAGTGTGGGGTTCTTCCGCTGTTAACCAGCTCAAAGTTTCAAGTAGACTGGATTCCTACAATTCTATGTTAATGCTCCATTTTCCTCATTTCTGCTCTCAGTGGCAATGAAGAACAGCTGGCCACCATCCTCTATGACAATAACCTTCATGAAGTTCAAGCCCAAATGGTTTTGGACATGGTACTTAGGAAACCATGTTCTTCCAAGTGATGCAGCCTGTTTGGTATTTCCCCTGTACAAAGCTAGATTCCTTATAGACAGCCAGTCCAACAGCTATCAACTTTTAGCCCTGTTTAGTATAATTCAGGCATTTTCTGCCTCATCTGTTCAGGAATGTCTTCCTAGGAGGTTTCACAATAAAACTTATTGTGTCTAATTTATGACATCCAATGTAATTAGAATGGAATGCTTTTCTGTTAGGATTTGCACTGAGAACACTTAGTTGCTAAAGCAAGGGTCTGCTTTCATTACAGTGGTTAAATTCTGAAGCTCCTGAATGCCAATTTGGTAGAAAGAATGTTTTTCAGTGACGTAAACAAGAGGGCAGTACCTGGTGGTAGAGGTGGTTGCTTTTGTCTAGAGCCTTAACTGGGAGTCAAGAGAAATCTATGGCTTCCCAAAGGACAGTGATCATCTTAAATGGGTGGGGTCTCAACCTTCCTAGTTCTGCAACGCTTTAATACAGTTCCTCGTATTGTGATGACCCCCAAACATAAAATTATTTTCATTGGTACTTCATAACTGTAATTTTGCTACGGTTACGTACGAATGGCAATGCAAATGTTTATTTTCTGATGATGAAAGGGTCATTGGACATCCTAAAGTTGTCGTGACTCATGGGTTGAGAGCTGCTGTCCTAAATCATAGCCGCCCCCCCCCAAAAAAAAAGTCCACCAAGGAATTGACTCTGTGTCTTTTTTGTTAACAGCAGTGTAACCAAAGGGCTGAAAGTTCATAAAATTTGCTTTCTTTAGGGGAAAACAATGTTGTTTTTAGAGGTTCTTGTTATGGAGGCGAGAGGGATTTTCAACTGAGCTTACAAACTGAGGAGCTGAGTTTAAATGGGGATGCCAGATATTTCTTGGCTGAACTTTCTTGCTTGAATGGGGTTACAGCTTGCCCCTCCTCACCTCTCCACAGCCCACAGGCAGCTTGGTGCCCCACCTCCTCTCTTGGACCCTATGGGAAAGCTGTTCTCCTGCTGACTCTGAGTTCAAGCAGCTGTTCATCCCCTGCTTAATGCACCGGTAATTGCACAAATGTGCTCTTCTTTTTCCAGCCACAGAACTGTTCCTAGCAGACAACAAGTTGTTTTTCACATCTTCCACGCATTCTGTTCTTGTTTTAATAAAGGGCACCTTTCATCACGCAGCAAGGGAATTCTCTATTTTACATCCGGTCCCAGCTCCCTAGGAGGGCTCCATGGGACTGCCCAAAGGTGGAGGCACACTTAAGAGGGTGTAACTAACCTGATATGAATAGGTCAGTCGGGAGACAAAGCGAGCCCGTTGCCTTCTGCACCGAGAAGTGGTGAAAGGACATTTTTTAAAATGTGGAACTGGGAAAAAAATCAAAAGTACAAATTGAACTCTGCTTTCATGAGCCAAACGCAATGTGCTCTCGAAGGAATTTTGAAACCAATGTCTGAAGAGGTTTTCATTTATCTTAGTTCGGTCTTTCAGAGCACGTAAATTTTCCCCTTTGATGTCTGAGATTGAATGGAGGCCCAAGTGATAACTGGCATCCTTCCCCCCATGCTAAGTTCTTGGCTCAGATCAAACATGAGCTTGTTCACATTATGCTTTTATTTCAGGACAGAATAGATCAGCCTGGATCCGCTCCCCTCACGTCTCTGTAAATGATTCTAGGAGTCAATCTTCTATGATAACTCTTAAGAAAAAGTTTTCCCCATTCAATTTCACTGAACTTTGATAATATAAACGAGTGGTTGAACAGCACTTGTAACTGAGACCACCAAGTCAAATTCCTCTGTGGAAATGGAAGTATGATTTTTATATAGTGTGCATAACTAATTTCATCAGAAAGCTAGTTATATGATTTTATTTATACTTTAACTCAAAATTCAAGGGATTGACAGGATAAAAATAATATAATTGTAAACTGGATTTGCCCCACCCAAATTCTAAAAATTCATATAATTAACTTTAGATAACATACATACATACATACATGCATACATACATACATACATATAAATCGATACTAAAATGGACCCATATCTTGTAGGGACAGTAGCTTGAGTACCCATGCTTCATCTCTGTTCCACTAACGACAACAAACATAGTAGAAATTGCCTATTCTCTTCTTGGTTCCTTCTTGTTTAGTCTCCTCCACTTCTGTGGTTGTTCTTTTTCTCTAGATAGCTCTCTGGGCACTTAGGACATCAGAGTAAATAAATGTATGGTAGGCAAATTTAAACTTAGAGCAGAATAATTTCTAACGGTTGTGATATTTTGGTAGACAGATAGATTTTGCTAAGAGCCATGTGGTCTCAATAGTAGCCAAGCACTTATGCCCCTTTGAAATCTTGGGAATCTCCCTAAGTGAGACATCACTTTGAAACATGGCTGTATTGCACTCCTCTGAGAATGCTTGTCTGAGTTTTAACCTCTAGTAAATAACTATTGCTTAGTTAATTCAAAAATCATTTTTAATGTTTTTTGATTTTTAGCTTACATATGTTTGTGGTCATGGGCACCACAGCCTGCGTGTGGAGGTCAGAGGGCAACTTCAGGGAGTCCTGAAGTTCACTTCTTCCAGTATTTGGGTCTAATGGGGTAAATGGGGGTAGAATTTAGGTAGGCTTGATGTCAAGTGCCTTTAGCAGCAAGCCACCTTGCCAGCCTTTAATATCCAAAGCAAGACATGAGATGTAGCTCTTTAAACTAATAAGCACTCACACATGTGTCTGCCTTACCTCAGACTTTATTGCCTCAGAGGGTTGGAGTAGTAGCTTTGGGAAAAATTTATATTTAAAGATCCAAGTAACTTTTCTGTCTACTGGATCGTCAACAATATAATTAAGATCTGGTGAATGACAAAAGAGGTAGTGATATGATAATTGTTTGAACTGCTTTATTGTATGCATTCATTCAGGAAATACTGTTAGAACATTCATATATGCTAAGCATTTTCTAGAGACTAGGACTCAGTGAAACAGATATGTAAGCTGCAGTTTTGTAGACTACAACAGATGATAAAATCCATTAGTTTTACAAAAAAAAGGCTAAGCCATAGAAGGAACTAAAGAAACAGAATGTGAGGTCAGGATTAGTGTTTTAACACAGGGTATCAGAAAAGACCTCACTAATGGTGACCTTTTAGACATGCCTGAAGGAAGTGCTATAAAAGAAATGTGGAATTATGGGAGAAACCATCCAGACAAAAGGCGTAGTGAGTACACAGGGATGAGACAAATCCAGTTATTTCAGAGTACTGAGGGGACCGCATGACAGGCAAACAAATGTGTAATTGGGCATAGACTAAGAGATAGGATTAAAGATATGAAGGATGTCTGATCCAAGAACACCATCATTTCTTATAACTATTGTATGTTTTTTTGAGATTTTAGTACAGGGCTTTCCTTCCCAGAACCAGGCTTTTCATCTCTCTGAGGTATACTGACCTCCGAAATCACATCTTTGCTTGCCTTTTTTCTAAACAGAGGGGCCAATGCAATAGCCATCTTGATAAGCCATTTGTGACTTTTTGAAAAGAAAGATTACAGAATCCTGCATACCTTTGAATGCATACTTTTTAACAGGCATATATTCACTGCTCTGTTGTGCCTCCACTCAGGGGAATTAAGGGGGTTGGAGAAGTAAGGCCATCTACTGTGTGTTTTCAAAGAATCTTTTCGGCTGCAATATGAGAATATACAAGGGTTTCTCGGCAAGTTGGCGTTTTGGGCTTGGTAACTATTTGTAGTAGAAGGATTTCCTTATGTTTGTGAGACCCTGACTCCCATTTCATAAATCAATTGTGCCACCCCACCCCCTATTGTCTAGTGAGGACAGCCATGGCCAAACTTACGCAAGCTTCTGATGGCTGAGGACCAGAGAAGGTAGCAGCAGACAGATCTAGGGAGAGGAAGTCTTAGGATGTTGTTTTCCTTGGAATCAAAGGGTGAAACTGAAAGAACTCTCTCTTTTCAGCTCTCAAATCCACAGTGTGGGTCTGACCCACACGGCTGGAGTCTCTTTGAGAAGGCTCTTCTTTTTAGACGAATCTGAACTCCCCAAAGGCATGCTCTCAGATCCTTATTAACATTCAAAACAAACTTTACCCAGTGCTCTAGAAACAAGATATGCCTGCTCATGACACCATCTATATGGTCATTCTTTAAGGACCAAGTCAAAACCATGCAGTTCTTTCCCTCTGGGTTTTTTTTTTCAATCTCATAACTCAGGGTTTTTTTTGTTGTTGTTTTTTATTTTTTGTTTGTGTGTGTCCTTTTTTTGCATCTAGGTGAATTCCCTGTAACCTGAAGCAAGTTCTTTCTATACAAACTTCAGCATTTCAAGTCAACCTGACTGGTGACAGTAACAGCTCAGAGAACCATTTAAAATCCCCACAGGCATATGTTTGTCTAGAATATGCACACCTTGAATGTAGATATTTGCTAGTGTATGGGGGAAGGACATGGTTGAGGTTCCCTGGAAAACAGTCTTGTACCCCAAATACAATAGACATGGAGTTAGATGGGCATTTTGGTCATCAAGAAGCCACATTTTGGTTTCAGCAATGGAGGGATGAAGGCACTACATAGAACATGAAGCGTCATTGCTGTAGAACAGACTTTGCGACTCCTTCAAGGATTTTGTTTGAGTGATGAAAGGTTTATCAACATGGGGTCACCAAGTTGCCTTTGGTCTGAGTGATCCATATGAGCTTCTAAGTAATTATTAGCCATCATTCCATCAATAGACTGGGGATGGAAAAGAAGAGGTAGATCACCAAATGCTGAAGAGGCAGCTCCAAGGAGGCAAACCCAGATTCCCTTTGAATAGGACCCTCTGCTACTGGGTTTGAGCCCATATTCATCACGGGTAATTTGGTGGTAACAAGTCCTGCCTCGTCTCGTGTGCTATCTCAGCCCTGCTTTGAAGATGGCCACGCAGACTGTGGAAGGATGAACCGTGGCTTTCCTCCTCAGAGCCTGGTTGCTTGTCTTAGGCGTACCTGGAACCAGAAGCCTATGCTGTGCTCGACCTTTTCCTAAACAGTGGCTCTAATGCAACACCCAAATGAGATCTGCTCAGTCACCTCTCAGAAGTAGGTGGCAGTGCATGTGTCAAAGCAATGTCAGGGGAAAAAGAGTCATTATACCGAGCTGAAATGTTGTCACCATTCGGAGAAGGGTTGTGTGAGAGGAAGTGACTTGTGCAGACTAGGATGTGATTAAAATGTCATTTTACCTTACTGATAGCAGTTACTCACTTGTATTTTAACTTTTTGAAAGGTATTTTGTTTGCTTTTGAAGACAAGGTGTACTATGCAGCCTCACCTGGCCTGGAGCTCTCTGTATAGACCATACTGGCCCACAGAGGTCTACCCTGTTCCACTTTAACATTTTACTCTCTGGATGTATTCTCATCTTACTCGAAATGAAAGACTCGAGAAGTCCACAAATTAGTTACTAACTTCTGATCGTATAGCCACTTTTTAATCTCCATTTAGAAAATAGAGCATCCTTTTCATGGTAGTAACCAGAATTGACATGTTGTGAGACCAAATATCAAACCTTCCCCTTTCTCAGCAGGGACTTGCTTTTGACTAGGTATCTGTAACAGGAAATGGATGCTGAGAATGACTTTCAGGAGTTTTATCTGATTTTCGTTGTTCTGCAGTATGACCGATCCTTCTTCTCTTTTCTGTGATCCACTCAAAAGCAACATCTGTTTATCTGAACCCAGCATCGGGGGAGACTGAAATCTGACTCACAGTGAATCCTCTCATCTGCCTTTGGGCTTTCCAGGTTAGACGCTAAGGAGGCTGAAGTTTGGCTCAAGTCATTTGTGAAACTTGGGAGAAGACCCCACTCCTGCATTCCCTTGGTCTAGCAGGTACCTCTAACTCTGATGGGAGCCTGCAATCTGGGATGCTGGGTTTACGGTGTCTGCTTGAATCTAGCTGGACTTGTGAGAAGGACTTAAGGGTTGCAATTTATTCTCTTCCCATGCCTCCTATGAGACCCATATGCTTCCTGCAGGTTCTTTGGGGAAGAATGCTCCAGTTTCCCTCTGACCTCACGCTGCTGCTCTTCTCCCTTGGCAATGCATCAAGCTGAACATCCATTTCCTGTAGGTTTTAAGGCCATCTGAGTCATCATATGTTCATACAGACACCAATCAAATCAGACAAGTGCTTTGAGAGCAGAGGGCAGAGAAGAGAAGAGTTGCTTCTTTGGGTCAGAAGTCAGCAGTTGTCACCATAAGGGTTCTCACAAGAATCTTTTTAACTCCTTGTGTTCAATATCTATTTAATAGGTCAAAGTCAGGAAAACAAACATTTCTGTTTAAGCCCCATGAAAATGTTGAAGGAATACAAAATGAATGGGTGAGTAGTCTCATAATAATATATTTTGATTTTTAAAAATAATTGGCACCCATCCTTGTATTCTTTGAATATCACTGAAATTCCGATCCTAGGAACTCACAAAGTTTGCAGTTATTCATTATTAGAGAAATAATTGTAAATGCATTTGAATTAAAGTGTTAATTGTTATTTTCAAAGTCAAAGGTCATCAGGTTGTCCTAACATTCCCCTAAAGACAAAGGCTTGAATGGGCATAATTGTTGTCTTGAGTCTGGAATGAATGAGTTGGATGACCTGAAAATTTCAGTTTTACTAAATAGCCCACGTTCACTTATAAATGAAAGTAAATATGGCTTATAAGACTTAAAAAATAACAATACCCAAACAAATTAGACACAGTCAAAGTGTCTGGCCATGACTGCAGGAGACAGAAATAGCATAGCTACCTTAAAGTACACAAGAGGGACGGGCTTCCTTTCCCCGATCTGTTTCCTCTTTGAGAATATATATGCAAGTGTGCAATATATCTATATATGCAAATATAGATTTTGATGTATGGATTAAAATTGGAAAAAGTATTTGTCATAAGAAAGGCTAGGGAAACAGAATTAGATGGAGGAACTGAAGACATGGAATCAGAACACAATTCATGAGTGTGTGAATTTATATAAGCTTCCTACATCTCTCATATTAAAACCATAGCCCAGCACATGGCACAGTAGCTACAGTAAATGTTCAAAAAAGCATTTGTTAAATGAAAGAAGGAAAGAACAAAAATAGAGGGAGGGAAAGAAAACAAGAGAGAACAGAGCGACATGGAAGGAAGGAAGGAGCTGGTCTAGTCAGCTCTTATGCTGCTTAATAAACACCATGAACAAAAGCAACTTGCAGAGGGAAGGGCTTATTTGACATACAGGTCACGGGACATCGCTGAGGAAAAGCAGAACAGTAACTCAAGGCAGGAACCAAAGCAGAGCCCTGGAGGAGGGCTCTGTGCACATCCAAGCTCTTCTGTAGCCTGCTTTCTTATATAGTTCAGGCCCATGTGTCCATGGGTAACACTGCCCACAGTGACTTAGGTCTTCCCCAACTGTAGCCCATCATGAAAATGTCCCGGAGACTTGCCCCTCATTGAGATTTCCTCAGGTAACTCTGAGAGGAGCAAGTGGACAGGTTAAGCAGCTGTGACAGAGAGTGTGCTTCCGCTAGGGGGGTTCGCAAGAATGTGTCTGAATTGTTGCCTCACTCAATAAAAGAAACATGAAGAATTCCATAAGCAGTATTGTTGAATGATCATTCTGAGTTATCATTTATAAATACACAGGTTCATTAATAATATCACTGTAAATCTTAGAGAGAAACATTTTAAACAACTATGTCTTACTCCTGTAAAATGTGCTATGGTAGGGAACAACAGATAGAGAATGTGGTGCCTTAGGCAACTCCAAGCTGATGAAGACATGAACCTCAGCCTCTGGCTGGTCAGTAGCAATCAACAGTAATAGTAACATTCCTCTTTTTGCTTTTACTTTATGCTGACAAGGTGCCCTGATTGTTCTTTCCATGGGAATATGAAAATTAAAATTCTCTACAATTATTTCAAACAAATATTGTTTCTCTTTAATGGACTTTCAGAAAATGAGAACCAAGATGCACATATGATCCAGTACCATGAAGACCAAAAATAAAGATGCTCTCCCAATACCAGTATCACTTCTTTTGGAGGAAGCCAAGGGTCTGGTGGCTTTCAATGTCTTACTAGGTTGCCATATGAGAAGAACCTTACTGATTTCAAACTTCTTTTAATTTTATCTGAACTATAATATCATCTTTAAAAATCTTGCAGATATTTCTATTTTTATTGTTTTTGAATAGGATTTTATCATATTTCTTTTGGACTCAGAATCTATGAATGGAACCTGTAGACTGTGTGAGCCAGAGACTCAATGATTCCATTACCAATAACCATATACCTCCAGCCTATAACCCAGCTTCAGTATAAACAAAATATTGCCAGTGAAAAGGTCACACTGGAATAACATTGACCAAAAAATATAAAAAAGTAATAAAACATATTATTAAGAAGTGAAGTGTTTGGAATTCTGATATACTAAGCAGAGGTAATTAGATAATATGTTATCTTCTGTTCCAGAATTTCTGAAAACGCCCAGGGCCATGTAGTCTCTTCTGCTCCTGTAGACCAATTGATCTTTCAAAGGACTGTGTGAGGCTGCCATGGCAGTCACCTGAACGTCTTTGCAATAACTGTGAAATGAATCCCCTGAAGCACCTCTGTTAGGATCTCTCATTCGCTAGGCCCAGAGTCTCACCTTCAGGTACCCTTGGAAACACAAACCCAATCCTAAGCCGATGCCTGGTATTTCATCCCAACGCTTGGTCACAGCATTTTCATGGCTGTTCTTTAGTTTGCACTGTGTTCAGTCTGACCACACAATTTTATATCTTGTTTTAATACTTTTTTTAAAAAAATTGTAGAGAGCGCCTGTTCAGATGAGGAACAGAAATATCAAGAAGCATGTTGTAGCCTTGTAGGGTCAGAATGTCTTTCATATATTTTCAAAGTCACAGTATTTATTAAAATGCTTGAGTTTATTCTCAGTGCTGTCTTTATTATCAAGGACTCACATGACATTTTTTCTTCTGAAATCTAGATTTTATGTAATTTTCCAGTGTTAATTTTTAGTTAATATATGTACACTTATTGGTGAGGTACAGTAGTATAATTTGATGCATATATTCAATGTCTAATGACCAAAGTGGGGTAAAGAGCATTTCTAAGTCTTAAGTATTATCATTTTTCTCAGAGGAAACCTCTAAGGTCATCTGGTTCTTTTGAAACCTAGAGATTTATCACATTCGATTTTGACCTATTTGGTAACCAGAATTTCTTTCTTATGCAGCCATCTTTCCTGGCATACCACTCCCAGGCCACTGCAACAGTCTTCTTGACTTTCACACACTTAGCCTTGACAATCTATTATGTCAGTAGATTATGTGCCGGTAAGTCAGCATGTGTGAGCACCTGAGGTCCTTGTTTAAAATCTTTCAGAGTGCCATTTGTCTTATGATAAAATCCAGTTTTTAACATATTGCTTTTGGGTTACTTCAATATGTGTTTCATCTCCTTTCTCCCAAGGGATTGACTCCTAGAACCTCCCTCTCCTCATAGTGCATATTATTCCACATTGGTTTGTTTCTTCAGCTTTTCCAACTCTCCATGCGGCCTTTGATATATTCTCCCTTCTTCTATGACATTGTCCTCCCAGCTCTTTTTGGCAAACTCACATTTAGTTTTCATGTGGAAACTCCTTGACTAGCCCACATCACATATCTGCACAGTATAAGCTTCTGAAATACCCTTGGTTTTGTCTTAATAGCAATTTATTAAAAAAACAAGTGGCATATCTTTCAGATACTGTTTTTTCCATTGGGGAATCTATTAAGCTAGAGACTAGTCCTTTGGCTTCATCCACGCAACCCCAGTGCTCTCTCTGCACTTGTCAAACTTTAGGTGCACAGGACAAATTTGTTACACGAAATGAAATTAACAAATGTGCAGCATCATTTATTTTTATAGACCTGAGGATGCAATCAATGCATTCTCCATCAGTGACAGAGTAAATAGGTTTAATTTTTGAGTGATTGGCGACCATCAGCCAATTAAGCTTTTCAGCTTAAAAAAAAAGTGCTCAAAAAAACTGGGTTTCAATCTCAAACAGTTCCTGAGATGAGCTGTTTTCACAAAGTCTGATTTTTCATGTTTGAAGTTTGGTTGTCTCTGGGAATAGAAGAGTACTGGAGTTGCAAAAGTAGGAGAAGTCTATGATGCTCTCCTGTGAATGCAGACAGACCTGATGTGAGGCTGGCTAGTGAGTGTGCCTGAGAGGAAGGTGAAGGCTGAAGAGGCCTAACTAGACCCAGATAGACACAAGAAAGCAGTTGCAGTCAAATCCAGTATGGGAGCCTGAGATTCAGGGTTAATAGTGTGTCTAAGAATGCCTAGCAGAGAAAGAAAAAAAGGCCAGACAACATTTAGTGGGTCTGCTGTTGAGAACATTTGTCATAGCGATATGAACCTAGCAGGAATAATAATTGGAATCAGGGCCTTCTGTGACATCTTTGAGCTGTCAGGGTCGGGGTCAGATGATGGCAGGGAATCTGAGCTGTAAGTGTTAAAGCTGGCTCCTCTTTTGATGTGCCCAGAGACTGGGATCAACATCAGCTCATGTGGTGGAACTCTGGTCCCAGGCTAATTCCTCTGATTCAGCCTTCATGGTTAGAAGAGCTTCTGCTCCTGCTGTGGTATAACCTGTGGGCTGGAAACAAGCCTTGTGTATATAACTTACATGGCATAGTGGATCGATGGCATGATTCATCACTGTAGGACGCTTTTAGAATTGAGTGTTGTGGATACTTGTCTGTTACCACGGCCCATGGCAATGCGCAAAACTGCAAGCCTTCATTTTTAGGCATGTAACCCCTTCCCTCACAAGACTGGCTCATGAATAATCATTCTTTGTCTTTCTTCCTACACACAAAATCAACACATTTCTGGACTTTATGAAGCTAACTACAGTGATATCACCACATTTAGGCCATAAAATATAGACCGCACCATGTTGATGTTGTTAACCAGATCTGCAAATTCTCAGGCCTTCTTCCACCTTTCCTGCTTATCACTTGGGGGTGGGAGACCTAGTAGTGAAGTTTAAGGCCTTAAAGTTGAAGAACATCATTGTCAGAATGACCACACAAAGATAAATCCCCTGCTGATACTCATTAGACTCAATACCAGCAAAAAATAAAAGAGCAGTTTATTAAGCCACACACATTCCATGGTTGTATTTCCCAGTAGTTAAGGTTTCGTAGCCAAACCAAAAAGTGTATAAGAGCCATGGAGTCAACGGTGAGCCGGAAGGTTGACAGAACATAAAACACACGAGCAATTACTATTCAACCCCAAACAATTGTGTCAATTGCTCATTTTGACCTCTGATTTCCCAATTATAAAATCAGGATACCTGTTGTGCCATTGTAGCTTGATCTGTTTGGAATTTAATGGTCAGATGCTCTTCACCTCACACTGTCAGCTCCCAGCATCTCGCCTCTTCTCACGGAATCCCAAAGAGATTCAACAGGAGAATCTATTGACACTCCTGTGCGAACTTGTTCAGTCTGCAAGATGACCTATCTACTCTGCACTTCCTTTCCGAAATGTGGAGGCTGCAGAAATAAGTACTCTTTACTTATGAGGTACATTGGTGCACGGTTGTAACCTCAGAACTTAGAGAGGGACCAGGCTAGAGGGAGCCTGGGTCCAAAACCAGCTTGGGCTACCTTGGAAAATTCTGTTGGAAGGAATAAATGGATAATTAGAAAAGTTGTGATTTGTCTTTAGGATATTGAAGGTCTAATTGCCTCATTAAACAAACCAAATAGTATATAGAGTACTGGAAATACACAGAGAAGAAGCTGTCCAGTCTCCCGGAGGAGTGAGTGCCTTAAGCTGGGTTCTGAGAAGCCTGGAGAGAACGTGAGATATTTGACCCAAGTATAGAATAGCCTCCTTGTGATGTGTGCCTGGGCTTGCAATAACCTTTCAGAAAGAGAGAGAGAGAGAGAGAGAGAGAGAGAGAGAGAGAGAGAGAGAG
>LOJH01016160.1:7547-33777 GCA_001685095.1 Ellobius talpinus | reverse complement strand
ACTCTCACATCTTGATTTAACCCATTTCTATTAATCTGTGTTCACCAAGAGGTCGTGGCTTACCGGGAAAGATTTAGCATGTCTGACCTGGTGTCTCCATGGCTGCTCTCTCTCTGCTTTCTTCCTCCCAGAATTCAGTTGTCTCCCCACCTACCTAAGTTCTGCCCTATCGCCAGTCCCAAAGCAGTTTCTTTATTAACCAATGAAAGCAACACACAAACAGAAGGACCTCCTACACCAAGAAAGAAAAGGTGTTTTAGTGGTAGTGAGTCTAGCCAGCTCTGTGCATTCGAATGGAGATGGCCCATGTGTAGCCTAGAGCACTGATTTGGAAGAGTTAGAAGAAATGGAAGCAGTATTGCAGTGCTACAGAATTCGTCTTACAGGAAAGAGAGGTAAGCAAGGCAAGAAACCTGAGCAAACAGTATTCAAAACAGTGCATGGTAAGGAGGAAAGTCCTGCATTGTCTCCCAGGTTAGCTCCAAGATGGGGTCACAGTGTGAAGTGTCTGACAGCTTACTATGTGTGTTGGCCTTGTTCTCTCTGGGGTTACATAATTACATGTTTTTCTCTGCTCTACTTTTACAGTACTTAGAATAAACATTTCACAGCTTAAAAGATAAAATAGAATGGTAACTCATACTTAAAGGTTATGAGGAAGTTCTATATTATGTGCATAGAGAAAAAACTGAAGTATATCAAAATGCTAAGACAGATAATAGGTAGCCTATTTTCTTTTTAATCACCTGTATTTTCTATTTTTCTGTAATATACATTATTTTATAATTATTATCATAGAACATTTAGGATTTTTGGTGGTCTTAGCATGCTGTGGAGATGGCAGTTTGCAGTAAGTCAGCACCATAAGTGGGAGTTGAGGTAGGCTCAAGTGGCTTTAAAGGGGAGAAAAATGGTATTGACTAAAGGAAGCATGAATCCGTAGAAGGCTTTGCCTTGTTTTTCTAATGCAAAAGTTTTATTAGCTGTACTCTGATGAGAGAAACATTAGAGGAAGGAACAGGGGAAAGAGACCTAAGTGTTTGCTGTCTTCAAGTCAACAAAGAAGGATGGGTGTCCATGGTACCTTGACAGAAGGGAGATTAATTGGAGTAACAGCTGAGAGTGCTCTGGAGTTAGCACCAGTCAAATAAGAGAATTATTTCATTGGATCAGGTAACAACACAGAGAAGTGATAAAGGTTTAAGAGAAATTGTGATGCTACTTTTCAAACCTCTTGTCTGCCTGACTGGGTCCTTTTCTTCTTCCTCAGTGAATGCTCCCAACTTGTGACTTGTGCTTTGTTTCAGATGCAGAGAAATCACTTGGCGCGACACCTGCAAGAGAATACCCAGTTGCACATGAGACTGTTGGCCCAGGCTGTTCATGATGTAAACCTTGCTTTGCGTACATGTGATACTTCCTCTCCGTCCCGGGGATGTTGTCCAGAGGACCCAAATTATGAGGAAACTATCAAACAGTTGGAAAGTCGCCTAGTAAGACAGGACCATCAAATCCGGGAACTGACTGCCAAAATGGAAACTCAGAGTATATATGTAAGCGAGCTCAAACGGACCATTCGAACCCTTGAGGACAAAGTTGCTGAAATGGAAGCACAGCAGTGTAATGGGATTTACATTTGGAAGATTGGCAACTTTGGGATGCACTTGAAATCCCAAGAAGAGGAAAAACCTGTTGTCATTCATAGCCCAGGATTCTACACAGGCAGACCTGGGTACAAACTGTGCATGCGCCTGCACCTTCAGTT
Organism: Ellobius talpinus; assembly: GCA_001685095.1. Taxonomy (NCBI): domain Eukaryota; kingdom Metazoa; phylum Chordata; class Mammalia; order Rodentia; family Cricetidae; genus Ellobius; species Ellobius talpinus. The sequence continues at coordinate 32,012 of LOJH01016160.1, read as the reverse complement.
ACCCACTGCTCAGCGCTGTGCAAACTATATATCCCTGTTTGTCCACACAATGCAAGGAGAGTATGACAGTCATCTCCCCTGGCCCTTCCAGGGCACAATACGCCTTACAATTCTTGATCAGTCTGAAGCAGTAATAAGGCAAAACCACGAAGAGGTCATGGATGCTAAACCAGAGCTGCTTGCCTTTCAGCGTCCCACAATCCCACGGAACCCCAAAGGTTTTGGCTACGTAACATTTATGCATCTGGAAGCCTTAAGACAGGGAACCTTCGTTAAGGATGATACGTTATTAGTGCGCTGTGAAGTCTCTACCCGCTTTGACATGGGTGGCCTTCGGAAGGAGGGTTTCCAGCCACGAAGTACTGATGCAGGAGTCTAGCATCCCTTATGTTAAAAAAAAAAACTACAAACCATACGGAAAACCAGTTCCTTCATTGCCAGCTCCCAGTAAACAGTATTCAGACAAGCAGTGGGAAAGGCATAGCACCAGCAGCAAGTGTAGGCAGTGAGGTCCCTCCACTGCTTCCTGTTACAAATACCTGAGGCAGTCTTCACGGGAATCTACAAATCTACATGTCCCCTGCGTCTTCAGAAACTTAACATTTGCAGGGCCTGTGGCTCATCTGTTTGTCAGTTAGTAGACCTCTCTGTTGTACTTCATGGACTTTTTCCGGGTACTTCACTGTAAAAGGAAAAAAAAAAGGCCAGAGTTAGTGTGGTGAAGCTGAATTGTTTAATAATGCTAGGTGCCGTAGAAACGTGGGCTGGTTTTGGGACGTTTAGGTACTATATTAAGCAGAATCACTACTGCCTGTGCTGACACCAGTGAGAAAGTTGCTGCTGTGGTGCTGAGTTCTCATTTTAGTGGACGCCTGTGAATTTCAGAAGCTTTGATCCATGGCCCTGGAAAGCCTAAGTTCTCATGTGCTCTCTTCCATTGTTCTCTAAGGGTCCAGGGACTGCTTGACCCCTTCCTTACTTAGTGTGAGCATTTTATCTGTTGAGCACCAAGTATTTCTTCCCTGCTTCCATATATTTTGAGGCTCAGGCAGCAGCTTCTCCAGTTGGTAATACTGCGGTAATGTGGTTGCCAACTGCTAAGTGCTGTGGCCATGTAAGCTTTCTTTTGCAGTGTAGCGTGGTGTCCACATCCCTGTGCACGTCTTCTGTCGCTTGCAGACAGAATCACCAACGTAAGCATTCGAGGTGATTCAGCTCACCAGCCATTAAATGTCATCTAAGGATGACTGCAGAACTCATACAGCCAGGAAACTTGTCAGCCCTCTTGACTGCCTTTTGATTTAGCTTAGTTAATTGAAATAGAACTGATTTTCTCAACAGACTGGAGAGATAGCTCAGCGGTTAAGAGCACTGGCTGCTCTTCCAAAGCCTGGTTCAACTCCCAGCCCCTGCATGGCAGTTCACAACTGTCTGTGACTCCAGTTCCAGGGAGTCCAACACCTTCATACAGACATACATGCAGGCAAAGCACCAAAGCACATAATTTGAAAATTAATAAATAAAATAGATTTCCTCAAAACAGCTTGTTAAAACTTGAGAAATTGTAGGTCCTTGAGAGATGACTAAACCAAGGCTGGCAGTCATAATGGTTGTATGAACACCCTGCTCAGTGCCAGCCTGAGCACGTTCTGTCGAATGTCATGGTGTGGAGAGGGGATTGTTGTGCTGTTCTGTGTCTGCTAATGGCCTGTGCATATAAAATACTGTGGAAGTAGTTCTCAGGGAGTCCTACAACTAATTAGAGCACTGGTAAGGAACCTAAGGGGATCTGTCTGCTGCTGTTTACACAAGATTGTTCAAGTTTTCTGGTAGGAAGAAAAGGCACTTCTGTCTCCGGCCAAATCAGAGCCACTGGCCAGCGCTAGATCTGCCCTGCTTCCCAGAGGACGCTCAGAGACCTCAGTGGAGGAAGGAGTCTGATTTTCACTTGTAGCCTGTCCCCCGCAAGTGGCACTTTGACCTCTTAATTTTTCTCTCTTTGCTTCCATTCCACCCATAAAGGTGAAGGAAAGGCCTTGGCCCCTGCCTTACACAATGCATCACCGGCTGGTTTCCTCTTGTAACACCTCCCGCCTAGGGAAACCTGCATTGCCCTGATCCTGCAGTTGTTTCCCACTGAAGAAATGTGGGGTTTCCTGAAAAAGCAAGCAATAGTTATTTTTTATTTACTTTTGAAAATGTACTCAACTATTTGAGGGTCTATTTTCTGTGTGTATTCTATTCTTAATTTTTTTTTGTATTCCATAGTAAGCATTTTTATCAGTTAAGTGTTACCACAAAATATCAGCCCCCCCTCCCCTCTTCCAAAAAGGAAATGATATTTAAAAGCTTCCTGGTCAGATTTCTATTTAAAAGATGTCTGTATTAGGTAGTAAAAACAATCATTTCCTGCCTTGGTTTTGGCCTTTTTTTTTTAACTCCAGCATCTTAAGTTTTTTGCCTAAGTTAAACTTTTCCCAACATGGTGATGTTCCTGCCTATGAAACAAATTGGACTAGATGTCTCTAGCGTATGTGTTGAAGAGCTCAGTGCTAAGCCACAAAACACTGACAGTACTGGCTTTACCAGAGGAAAATTGGTGTGACTATCCCCATTACTGACATGAACGCTTTACTTAATGTCCATCAGCTGACGTGCATCTTAGCATAGTTTTATAACTTCCTGCATTTGGTGTTTGTAATAAACCAGCCAGCTAGTTTATGATATTCACTCACCATGGATACAGAGTAAAAATAATCAAGCTGATATTAAAAGACAGCCCTTGACAAGGTCGACTCAGAATCAAGTTTTAATCTAGAAAGCTGGTTTCTTAATACACCCTTAATTGTCTCCCCACTCCTGAACATTTCCTATTTCACCAGTTAATCTGTAAGAGTCTGACCTGTGTCTACAGTGTGTTGGCCATGGTTTCTTAACAATCTAGAACATTGCTATTTTTCAAATTGTTTTTTCTTCCAAAAATGTCCAACTTATTATTGGAGTTTTTTTCCAAGTCAAATATCTTCCTATTAGAAATCAAGCCTGTTGGTGATTGTAGGTTGGTAATTGGCTACTGTCCTTTGAGTGTGACCATTTCTGGCCATTCAACTTTCTTTCAGAGACTGAAGAGGGGGAAACGGCAAATTAGAATGCACAAGTGCTTTTTCAACCTAACAAGAACTGACAGGCGCTGGATATTTCTCAGTTAAATTTTATGACTGGCGTAAAGTTGAGTTTTTACCAGTATCAAGCAAAGTAAGACTAACTTGTGAATTATGTGTGCAATTCGACTGTTCTCTTACAGAGAAGTTGCTTGCTGCTGCTTTATCTAGAGTCTCAATCTCTTGTGACCAGAAAAGTTTTAATTACTAGAGAGCTTATTCTAACTTAAGACTTTGAAGAGCTTTTTTTCTTTCTCTTTCCTGTTACTAACCCACTTCTTTTCTGACATGCCTAAAATTCTCTTCATTGTATTAACATAAAATGTCATTACATTTTTTGTGGGGTGTTGGGTGGTTATTTTCCTAGATGCCCTAAGCGGGTGACTAGGGCACAGTCAATAATCATTTGATTGTCTATTGAAATCTCTTTAAATGTCAGCAGTCTCAGAAGAGCTGTCATTTGTCTCACAGTTGATGTAATTGTGGAATGGATTGGTGTTTCCCAATTCCCAGAATCCAGAAAAATGAACTAAATGTGATCAACCCGAACAAGTTAACACTTGTTCACATGCCTTGAAGTCACTCGAATGGAATTAACCTAGTTATTTCTCTGAATGTCACCTGTGTCCTTGATGTTTTAAACTGCTCAACCCCCACCAAAAAAAAACCATTCGGGTTAATAAAAAGATAAAACTGGAGAACAATTCTAGTTCAAAGCAGTGTGGAGAGGTGTTCCTTGTCCTGCCCAGTGTCTCCTTAGCAGACACTTAGTGTCTCCTGGGCTACTACCTGGCAGAGAAGGGAAAGGGTGGCCTGCCGGACACTTGCCACTCAGAATGTAGCACCGTCTGTCTCCTGGAGCCGCAGTTCCCTTCTGTGCAGGATCCAGGGGACGGCCAAGGTCCTGTTCTGGTCGCTGCCGAAGCCCTGTTCTCAGCGTACTGTGCATGGGCCTGAGCAGTACGTGGCGACACCTAGTGGAAGCCAGCTGCTTCCCGGGTAGGCAGCTTATGTAAGGTGGTTGCTAAGGTGAATGTTGTGGGTTTTGCATTTTCCCCAGCACTTTATCATAGCAGTTCTCAAATACGGAGATATGTTTAAAGCCCAGTGGACAGCTACCACCCAGGACAGTGTTACCCTTCGTGTGTCTCCTACTTTCTCTTTAAGGCTGTTCAATCCTCAAACAATTAAACAGCTTGGAGTTGTCTCAAATTTTCCTTGGAAACTTGTGATATTTTATTGTAATTCAAACTGTAGCCTCTGCTTTATGTCATCTTAGAATTTGTGTGAATGTTGTGTGGGGCTTTAATCTCTTTGTTTACAGGAGTATTCTCATAAAGGGTTTACTTGGAGGTTCCTGGTTATGCAGACTGTTCTAATGTTACTTTCTTACTTGAGTTAATTCAGTGGACAAGAGTGTAATTTGGGGCACATTTTGCTAATATATATGATTTCAGGATTATGTTCACTGGGGACTAAAGTGATTTAGTATAGATACTATATTTGGAGTCAGGAGATAAATTGTTGCGGGGCTCTCTGCAACCTCTCTGGCTAGCATTGTGATGATCCTCAGGAGGTGAGAAAACAATTCAATTCAGCACGACTGTGCAATTGTTATTAGTTCAAACTTCAGGAGCCTGACCCCAAGTAGTTTTTGGGGGACATATTTAAGCACAGCACAGTTTGATAGAAACTTTTCTAGTGAAAATTAATTCAGTCCTGTGTATACAATAAAACATACATAAATCTCTTTGAGGAACAAAGTAAGCTAAATAAAGATCCAGTGTAACCCATCAATACTTTATAAAGTACACATGACACCTTCCATAATGGATCCTGTAGACTTGCTGCACAGAAAGCTTTGGGTAGAGGTCTGGAGGAGGGTCAGATGTGGTCTCCTGCCACACAGATTGCACAAAGGTCACCAAGCTAGGCACTTCTGTTCCCAGCCTTCCAAGTGGATCCATTCCTTGTCTTGATGGAATAGCCCTGTGTGCTGACATTCCAGGTTCCCCTAGTGCTTGTCCATGACTACTGGCTGGCTGTATATGTTCAGTTTTATTCTTAGTTTAGCTGCCTGTAAAGTGGGAACTAGAATTTGAAATTGAAATATTATGAAGTAGGTAGCATTATTAATGCCCAGGTCTGTTTTTGAGGGTATTGTATAGACTTAGGGAAGCCGCTTATAATTTTATAACTGAAAACTAGCATGAAATCCAACTTTAAAAATCAAAATGCAATGACAAGATGGTCACAAGCCTGCTGTGCTGAGAGTGCTGCTGTGGAATTGGTAAGGGGACTCAGAGTTTCACTGTGTGAGGGGGAGTGTAACGATGAGGTGTGCATGGTAATAAGCTTAGGTTGCAGCAGAGCAGGTTTGTTTAGGAACACACTCAACCAGGTGCTATGTAAAGCAGACCCTGCCTGGCCCCCACCCACTACCTTGCCTCACATGGTCTCCCTCAAGCCAATGCAGCTGATTGCAGGATTGATGCAGAGGGAAGGTCTGAGGTTACTATGCTGCAGACTCTGCGCTCCATCTAATAGATAGGTGTGACATCTTCCCAAACCCAGGTCACACATGTGCACTCCTGTTCATCTTGTAAGAGACACCTGGCGTCTGACTTTCATATGTGCCTTAGCTGTAAAGATGCACCAAAAACGCATGCCTTGAATTGTTTTGAACGTGTCAACTGACGTACCTCCTTCCCTTCTTCCTCATCAGCCTGGATATGGCACACTCTTTACAAATGAATACTTAATTGAAGTAAAATATATATGCAAATATCACAATGGTATTAAAATAACAAAAGTGTTGGGTAATGGTGGTACATGCCTTTCATTCCAGAACTTGGGAGGCAGAGGCAGGTGGACCTCTATGAGTTCAAGGCCTGCCTGGTCTACAGAGTTAGTTCCAGGACAGCTAGCTAGGGCTGTTACACAGAGAAGCCCTGTCTTGGAAAATCAAATAATAATAATAATATAAAATAATATGATTTGCCTTAGGGTTACTCTGTTTAGGGTACTGGGCCTCGCTATGAGAAGAAAAATAACCAGGTACTAGTTTCTATTTAAAATAAAAAACTGTGAATACCTTGACCCTTAGGAAACAGTAAATGAGGACTCACTTTATTTCCTGATTCCAGCAATGATTTCTGACCTGAAGATTCAAATTTGAAATACAAGCCCAGAGAGTTTTCTATACTGTAGGCCCAGTGAAAAACGTGACCACATGAATTTATTTTAGACAGAAACTGGCAGGGTATCCATTCTCCCCAATGCCAAGCCTCTGGATTTGCTCTGCCATCCCCTTAACAAACTCCCCTACTGTTTTGTTTCTGTGTGCAGCGTGTATGCCTGCACACCATGTGTGTGCCAGGTGCCCTGGGAGGCCAGAAGATGGCATTGGATCCCCTGGGACTGGAGCTACAGATGGTTGAGCTCTCATATAGGTTTCGGGAATCAAATGTGTGTGCTCCAGAGAAGCAGCCTGTGCTGTTAACTGAGCCATCTCTCAGTTAAGAGGCAGTCATTTCTTTGTTTTTAAAATAAAGCTGCTCCCATTATAGGGCTATTAAAAGTTTTTTGGAGCCTTTCTATTTAAAATAGACTCAGCAACCCAGAGGACAATATGAAGATGGTAGGACATGTAAATGCTTTAAAAGATGCCACCTTAATTTGAAATTCCAAATACAGAAGGCTGTTAATCCTAGAACAAGCTTTTTAATTTAGCATCCCACTTCCGTTTCGGTATGCTGCTCACTCTGTGACTGTTTCCATGTGTGTAGTTAATTTTTTGATTCGTGTGTACATGTTCATGTGGAGAGATATGCATGCACATAAAGTGCACATTGGAGATACATGTGCACGTATGTTCTTGTTGGGGTCACATGTGTGCATGTCAAGGCCAGAGCTCAATGTTGCGGTGTCTTCCTTGATTGCTCTCCCCCTTGGTTTTTTGAGGCAGAGTCACTGAACCTGGAACTCACCAATTTGGCTAGACTGGCCAGTGAGCTCCAGGGATTGATCCACTTTTTCTTGGTCTCCATCCCCCACAGTGCTGGAGTTACCAGTCCCATGCCTGGCTTTCTTACGTGGGTGCTGGGGATTGAACTCAGGTCCTCATGCTTGTGCAGCAGGCCTGTTACCTGCTGAGCCATCTCCTCAGCCTGTTTCCACATTTGATTACATTTTATATTAGGACCAGTATGAGTAAGAGTGCCTCACACTGCATTAAAAATAATCCTTTGCTTTAGAGAGTTCTGTCTCTGGAATGCCTGAGGCAGCCAAATGCCTGACATAGTCTTATTGTGGCTCATGGTATAAGGTGATTCGGTCCAGGGCTGACCCTGTTTCTCTGGACCTCTGGCATGCCTGGCAGGCTGGGACATCAGAGTCCCCTCCATGTGCATGTTCCCAGTGCTAACTTCTCCCAACAGGCCTCACCTCTTCTAAGTTCCATTGTCTCAGAATACTGCTGCATCCTGGAGCACATGGCCTTTGGGGGCATTTCCAGACCCAAGCTATAGCAGTTGAGATAGAGATTTTTACGTTTTAATACAAAACTAGGTCTGATTGCAGACTTCATACTCCAAAATAGCTAAGTAAACCACACTAAAAGGCAAATTTCAAAATCCTGAAACAACTAATTTAAAAAAATAATGATATGGCTCGTATCAATACCAAACCAGCATGTGTTAATTTTATGAAATCTCGCTGCTTACCTTCTGGCTAAGATCACGTGTAGTAAAACACTTTATGAAATCTTAATGAGGGAATCAAGGGATGTTACAACTAGTTCAAAGAAGCCAGTCAACAGACACATAGAAAGAAGTACTATAATAAATATGTAAACAGACCAATCCTTGCTTCCTCCAGAGCAGAGGAGGAAAGAGCAAGGCACAATTCCCCCTCTAAAACCAACGATTACTTTGCATTGCTGTCAGCTGTCTACAAGGCAGAGTTGTATGGTAAGTCTCAGAACTACAGACCCGAAACTATGTTCTAGACTGAGCTATCCTGAGTTCACTGAAGCAGTTTTCCCCACACCCTATGCTAAAAGCTCAATGAAACGTGCGGATCGTAAATAAATCAAGCTGGGCCCAGTGGTGCAGGCCTGCGAGCATGTGGAGCGCAGGTTCAAAGCCTGCCAGTGAGATGGGAAGCCTGGCATCCCAAGATGTGGTGGAACGAGAGAAATGGCTCCTGCAAGCTGTCCTCTGACCTCCACAAATGCATGCACTCATACAGACTAAGCACAATTTCAAAATCTATTTTAATGAGGGTTAGGATGGCAGTCTGTTGGGAGAGCACTTTCCTAACAGGTATGAAGTCTGAGATTGAGTTCCCAGAACTGAAGTAAAGAAAGGTGTGAGGTACCAGTTCAGTCTATTATCATACTTTTCTGTCAGCACCTGCAAAAACCCAGACTAGAAGATTGCCTGACAAGACTACAGAGCAAATCCAATGTAAGAACAGCACAGTAGCTGCTGAAGAGATCCCAAGCCTTCGGAGCACTGAACCCAAGTTCAATTCCAGAGAACCCAAGTTCAATTCCTAGCACCCATATGCCCACTAACAACCATCTGTAACTCCAGTTCCAGGGAGACTGATGCCCTCTTCCAGCCTGCACGGGCAATACACACATGTGGCACACAGAGATGCAAGCAAAACACCCATTCAAGTAAAATAAAAATATATCACTCTTTAAAAAGAGAAAGAAAAAGAACATTGTAGCAGTAGGTGGCAGCAGAACTCTACTCCTGAAAAATACAGCCTTCAAAAAGAAAGTGTGGAACAGGTTCCATAAATTTTCCCGAGATTGTACAGAAGTTGGAATGGACTCATTTTTTTCTGGGAAGCAAATCCTTAATTTTTGCTTCACACCCAGTGAAAGCTATGAGGCATTTTTAGCAAATGTTGGGAAGCCTCATTCCAATTATATACACCAGCTGATTGCCAAATAGCTTCAAGTTAGAAATCCTTGGGGAGTTATAAGATCTTACCGTACACTGCCATTTTTGAAAGTCAATAAAGAGTTAAGTTTTGACAGTTTCATGTGATTCAACCTATATATACAGGCTCATAGGCATCCCCAGTCCCCTTTCTATTACAGTTGATGGTGGGTTCACATTTAAGAGCAGCTGCCTTGTCTACATTTATAAAAGTTTATGAAAATGGATTATTAAGCTCTAGTCCATCCCAAGGCTGAACAATGAGAACCAATGTGGCATTAGCATCCCTACCCATCCAGTTCACTGGGCAGCTTTCTCAAGGTGTTTGATCGAAGAACCTTTCCACGTGCTTATTGAAGTGCCTATAAGGGCTGAGGGTATAGCTTAGGGCTTAAGTGCTAGCCTAGCCTGCAAGGCTCTTGATTCAGTCACCAGTACTTAAAAAAAGAGAGCGAAGGAAGAGAAGGAATGTGGAGGATGTGAGAGGGTAGAACAGAAGAAAGGGGGTGGGGAGAAGCTGCCTCCACTACCACAACCACCTATGCCAAACCCGTAGCCAACTTGCTACATTAGACTCCAAGGGAGTGGGCAAAGGGATCTTGATTTTAAGGATGCTCCAGACATCTGCAGCCAGAGCAAGTAATCCCTAGCACCAGGAGGAGGGGTGAGAGGAGGTGCATTGACATCAAATGGGATTGTTAAAATCATGACTCTTGCACCAGTGTAGAAACCGGAGCATGTCAAACTATGTGCTCTGTTCATTAATTTGTGACTGAACCACAAGACGAAACTAATTCAGTGAGCACGTGGGGAGAGAGACTTGTACAACCCACCAGGAGATGCCTGCTCACAACAAATGGGAATAGCAGAGTGAGAGGTACCTGGTTACAGATGACAATGATGCATCCCTTGGGGAGGAAAGGGGGTACTATGGAATTTGACCACCCCCCCAAAAAGAAAAGGATGCTGTAGAGTTTGACCCAAACTAGCACACAATTTCACGGTATCCAACTCTAAAAAAGAACCTGGAGGATCAAACACACAAAAATCCTAGAGAACCAAATAATTCTTAATTAATAAACTCACTTCACAGAACAGGTTTATCCTTTATAAATTTATAATAGAATCTCATTTACTATTTTTTTACATTTTGAAAATGAACAATTAGTTTGAATTAAATAATTATGTTGATGTATGTTTTATATATCATAAAATTCTCCAGGGTCCAGGTGTCTCTAAGACAACAATCAAAACAGTATCATTCACAAGTATAAAAGGGGTGGGGGGGCAAATATCCAAGCTGGATGAAAGGTCAAATCAGTATGCATATAATGGAATACTCTTCAGCCTTAAAAATTAGAGAAAAATTTACAAATCCACTACAGAGGGACCTTACAGACATCCTAAGTGAAGTGAGCCCGTCGCATAAGACAGAGCTCCACTGACAGGAGTTTCTTAGAATCACTACCAAAAGTAGAATGGTGCCTGCCCGTTAAGAGGAGGGGCAGTCAGAGTTGGTGTGGCATGGATAGGGAGTTTCATCTGGGTAGCTGGCAATGCTCTGGAATGCTCTGGAGATAGATGGTGGCGATACCTGCATGGCAGTGTGATTTGCCTGATGCCACCAAACTGTGGGTTTAAAACTGGCTAAAGGTATGAAGACATGTCTGCCATCCCAGCAGCCAGAAGCAAGAAGATCGTGTATGAGGCAAGCTTGAGCTGGTCAGCCTGGCTGCATAGCGTGTTCCAGCTGTTTCCAGTTGGGTTCTAATGCCTAACACAGCTTGAACATAGATATATATGAGGTGTGTGTGTGTATGTATGTGTGTGTGCATGTACTTTTTCATTTCTCTTAGGTAGAAATCTAGAGCAAAAAGCTTTTAAGCTTAAATTTTTGAGAAACTGCCAAACTTACAAAGCGGCTGCACCACTTCACATGCTGGCCAACAGTGGACGAAGGTTCCCATTTGCTCACATTCTGGCCAGCACTTGCTACTGTCTGTCTTCTGCGATGGAACCAGTTGTCCTAGTAGGTATGAAGTGTTATCTCGAGGTTTAAAACTCCCATTTCGCCCATGCTCAGTAAAGCCAATCTTCATTTCATGAGAGCTTCCCAACCATTTAACTGTTTTCTTGGGTGAACTTTTATTCACAACTTGTGCTTTTCCCCCATTGAATTTATTGTCATATTTCTAAGAATTCTTTGTAAGTCTTGCTGCAAATCCTTGACAAATATGTATTTTGCAAGTATTTCCCTCTAGTCTGTTGTCTTGGTGGTGTTTTCGATTTTCTTCTTAATTATTTTAATGAAGCCTAATGGTGTGTTTCTTTATAGACTGGAAGAACTTTTTACTTAACTCATTGTTTCAACCATTTTCTCCTTTTCTGAAATGTTTTGTATTAGTGCTCATGTTAAACCTCCTATCTATTCAGAGTTCATTTGTATGTGTGGTGCTGGCAACGGTGTACAATCACTGCCTTGCGTGAGTATCTGGTATCAGCAAAAACAATGAGTTGTTGGATTATTTTAAGCAGTTCTCTAGTCAACTGCTTTGCACATTTGTGAAAACAATACAAGGAGAAACAATTCACTGTAAATACAAAGATTTCTCATTTCGGTTCTGTTCCATTGACCTATATGTCTTCACAGGAGTAACATATTGTCTTCGTACTGTGGCTATAAGCACAGGAACTCAGACAAAGCCAGATTTGAATATCTTGTCTATACCTTTGTCTGGCTATGTGACCTCAGGAATTGGGGCTTTAACTTCCTAATCTAGTAAGACTGAGATACTAAAAATTGCTCCATAAAAGTACTCAGAGGGCCCATACAAAACAACTAATATATAATACTTAATAATGGTCCTTGACCTATAGCTGATGACTAATAAATGCTAATTTGTGTGTTATGATTCATATATTCCTTTTGAATTGATCATTAATCATTATGAAATTTGCAACCTTCTAATTGGCAACATCAAGTTTCTCTTGTTAACTGTTATTTTTACATACTGTATCTTTTTCTGTCATTGTATTATCAGTCTGTTTCTTTATATTTAAAGTGTGTCTCTTGCTGGACATGGTGGCACACACTTTTAGATATCTCACTAAGGAGACAGAGGCAGGCATATCTTTGTAAGTTCAAGGCCAGCCTGTTCTACATAGTGAGCTTCAGAAAAGCCTGCATAGTGAGACTCTGCTTCAAAATAAGTAAATAATAAATTATGTGTCTCTTATAAACAAAATGCTATTATTTTACTCTCCTTTGGCCATTTTTGTTTCTCCATTGACTTGTTTAGTCCACTTATATTTAATGTAATTATTGATATAGTTGTATTTAACTCCAGAATCTCATTTTGGCCATGATCCTATCTTAGAGTGAGACTCAATCCAATACTGAGAATGTATGTCAAAGCCCCCAGCTTTAGTAGGGCCTGAATCTCCTCAACATTACGTAGGGACTGAAATTAATTCGTTCTGTTAATCACCATAGCTGCTGTTTCCCTTAAGCTAGGTCTGGTAGTTTTGGGTGTACTACTGTCTTCCTGTTGCTATGACAAAATACCTAAGATAAAGGGGCAAGTTGTCTTGGCTCATATCCTAGATGCTTCAGCACATGGTAACATGAGTAGTAAGTACATCACAGTGGAAATACATGGCAGGAACAAAGTTTCTCAATTAATGGTAGCTTGGAAGAAAAAAATGAAGAGGCTGGAGTGCCAGTTTCCATTCAAGAGCAGAACCAGCAATGATCTAAGTTCCTTCTGCTAGAGCCCACATCCTAGTGGTTCACTGTCCCTCAATAGACCCAGGGGCTAGTGACCCAGTCAACATCCAGCCTTTGGGAGACACTTGGCACATTAACCACAACATGCTTTGTACCTAGGAATCAGCCAACACTTCAAGGGAGAGCTTGTCTGTGGATTTCAGTCACCGGTCTCTATCACTTTATCTTAAAGCTCCAACTCCTCCACAGCATTTCATCTCAGTCCAGAGCCCACTGCTTCCTGCTGACACCCCATAAATGTGTTGGGGGCAAACCAGACTGAGCTTGTCTCACAGGGTTGCACTCTCTCAGTAACCAGGCCCTCTCAGATCCCACCTGGACTGAGACATTGTCAATTCTTTCAAACATTTGTTTTATGCTTTTTTTAACTAGCTTTATTGTTTGGCAGAGAAATGAACCTGAAGCAAGCCTTTGCCCCATGTGAAGAATCAAAAGCCTTATGCTGTTTCCACTTATTGAGCCCATCTCAAGTAGGTAGGAAACCTTCTTCCTGGCAGACAAGTACAATCGATCCTACATCAGTCTATAGAAAACAGAATGATGCTACGGACAACAGCAAAGCTAGCTAGTATATTTAACTGCTATCTGACTGAATTCTCTAAGAATGCCATCGTCTTGAGTATCTGAAGGAATTTGGGGATCCAGAGTCTGATGAGAACACAACTCAACTGAAGAAGGTATTCCCTGTGCTTTAGAAGTCTTTTCAAAGGTCAGTAAACTGAGCCCAAGAAGCCAAAAATGCAAAAGCCAGCCTAATGAGTGATGTGTGAGAAAGGCATTCTGAAGAGTTGGGCAGTTGTACTATACAGGAACAAGGCCTAAAGAATATTTCTAAGGTATGAAGCTATTGGGTAATAAGTCATAAATAGGACCCATTGTTTCTTGGGAACAGATGGATGTCACCTGTGTTTCACCTATAACTCAAAAATGCTGAGGAGCTGTCACCAAGACTACTTAAGATTGTGAAGTCCTTAGGTGGGGTGAGAAGAATCAGCCAGGAGGCTCCAGTTCTGTCCACACCCAAGTGAGTAACCTTGGTGTTGTGGTTGTTGTCTTCCCCAGGGAATATATTTTTCAATCCTGGTCAGTCAGGGTCTAATCAGAGAACAAAGCTACATCTGCTATTTTACTACTTTATTTTATTTATTTATCTATCTGTGTGGGTGTACACATGTGCATGTGTACACCATGTGGGTGGGTGCCCATGGAGGCCAGGAGAGGGTATGAAATGCCCTGGAACTTGAGTTGCAGTTGGCTGCAAGCTACCTGAAATGGCTCCTGAGGACTAAATGCAGACGCTCTGAAAGAGAAGGAAGCAGCTTAAGCTTAACTGCGGTGTCGCCCCTCTGGCCCCCACCTCCATTATCTTAGCACGGGGTTTAACGCGAGATTGTAGAAATTGAAACAGCAGAGAGGGAATGTGGTGGGATTGCACAAGTGGCAGCTACAGGCATCCACCACCACCCTATGATGAGGCAAAGCAGAGTTGCTGACATACCACAGGCTAGAGAGGGCCCGAGAGCTGCACTCCAGACTCTGAGGACGAGACCAATAGCACGAACTAATATTTGGGGGCTGTATGTAGTGGATATTTTTGACACAAGTGATATTGAATAGATATCATTAGTGAGAGTTCTATAAGTCCACTTTAAAATGTGTAACTGAGAATTGACTTACTTTTTTCTGGTGGCATCTAAGCTTACGTAGACTAGAATAAACTCAATTGATGGACTTCCAGGTTTCCTCATAAGCTCAGTTTATCAGCTTTCATGGAGTAGGATGCCTTTGCTTACCGCCAAAGCACGAACCAGAGGTATTTAAAGGAGGTAGATTAAGTCTATATATTCACTTAAAAATGTGTGAAGTGCTGGCCTGAGTTCATAAACAGGAATAAGCATTATTCAAAGGCAGCTTGGAAGATTTTGCTAAAATCTGCAAGATTTATAATTAGAATAATCAAATCTATCATCCAAATGTAAAAGCCTAAAAGGGATTTTTAACTTGCTTATTAGCACTAATGGCAAATAATATGATTGATTAAATTCATAATTATTATGTTTACTAAGTATTCAGTTTTAAAGTTACACTTACACAAATAATATGGAAGGGGGGAAACACCCAAGTCTTTTCTGTGGACAGCCGCCCTGCCTAGGACACTGGACTCTCCTTGTCCAGCTCTTGCCCATGTCCTCTGGAAGTGGCCAGTCCTCAGCTTCTCTGGGAACCATGAAACCATCACTCACCCTATAGCAGGTGCTGGTAAGCTCTGGGCTTGGCTGCTTGGCTCTTCCTTTTCTAATTAGTCAGGATGCCTCCTGGAGCAAGATGCTCCAACACTAGACGTAGGGCTTGGTCCCTACCATTCTAGTCTCCAAGGAAACAGATACTTCGGTCATTTTTCCATCACTGTATTCCTAGAGCCCAAGAACAGGGCTTATGCAGTGGAAGCTTCCCCTAAGTATGATGGGTAACTTGGCGTGTAAATGGATGTGTACAGTGGTATACCATCATGCCATGGATGTGCCAGTGACTAATGAATACACTGTGTTAGTCTGACATGGTTCTCACTGGACTAGAGTGTGTCAGGGCTGCATTTTTTTTCAAAGAGCTCCCAGGGATAATGCCTCCTTGCCTGTGCAGCACCAGAGACTGTTCATATTCCTCCGCTTATGCCCTTTCTTCGCCACTGAAAGAAAGACTCCATGACCATCTACCAGCACAACTCTAGTGTAATTAATCAGCTGAGACTGCACCTCTCCAAATGCTTTTATTAAGCCTTCTGAGCCCTCCAACTAATACTGCCCTTCTAAGAGTATTTACGCAGAGAGTAAAACATTATAACTTTCTTCTGTCAAATAGAATCAGGAAAAACATGCGAGGAGCTCATAATAAATATAACACAGTAAGCATTCCCTCTAGGTCAAACACTCTGAAAGGAAAACTTCTTGAAGGGCTTTTTTAGTGTTTCTATGTTCACGGATGAGATGCTTCTCCAGAAAAACATGCCGACCCAGTCTAGGCTGGCCAATGAAACCAAAGGCAAGGACCTGGCTCTGGAAAAAAAAAAAGGCAATAGGACAATGGAGCATGTTGCACACAGCCAGTGCAGGAAGTATTGAGGGGAGAATGCCCCGTGGCCAGCTTTACTGTGCTTGCAAATTCAGTCAGAACACAACTGAAGCACTCTGCATCACAGCACACATGACAAACAAAACATTTATTGTATCTATTTTGAAAACACACAATAAGAAAGGAGTTCAGTTTGTGAGATCACTCAGAGCCCAGAGTTGGGATTATGCTGTCACCAAACTTCAACCTAGGGGAACCCTTGGCATAGATAGCAAGATGAAATCTCCCTGGCACCAGGTGGAGGAAACCTGGGTAAAGCTGCTACAGGTGACTCTTGTAATAGGTCTGATGGCCAAAGCCCACAAATGCCATAAAACATTGCTGTGTACAGTCTGGGGTATTTCTGTACTAATACCAGGTGTGTCCAAAGAGAAACTTGTAAACTGTTTAAAGTCAGCAGCAATGGAGTTCAACAGCCTGTCCACTTCCAATACAAGAGTTCATGTATTATACTGACAACTGCTGTGCTTGACAGAGACATCCAAGATAAGGGAAAAGGCATATTTAATACATGCACTGTTCATCTTATCAACGAGGAAAGCAAACCCAAATATGACTAATTACTTTGCCAAGATCAATAAATAATCTCAAGTGTGTGCTTGATGTACTAACAAGGACCTAGCCATCAGTTAAGTTAAATAGACTACAATGTTCTGCCCACTAACACACGGTAATTAACTTATGGAGAGGCTTTTTTTTTAAGTTATTTTAAGTGTGTGTGCATGTGCGTGCTTGTCTGAGTGTATATATGCACACTGCATGCATGCAGATGCCCCCAGGGGACAGAAGAGGGCATCCGATCCCCTGGGACTGGAGTTAGCCATGGTTGTGAGCTGCCTGATGTAGGTACTGAGAACTGAGCCCATGTCTTCTGGTCTTCGGCAAGAGCAGAAAGCGTCCTTGAGCACCAACCCATCTCTCCAGCCTCCTACCTGTAGACTTTAGACACCACATACAGAAAGATTAGATTTGCATGAAGTTCTCAAAGGAATTTGAACATTTCTCTTTGTGTATGTGGTGTGTGTGTGGTATGTATATGTGTGTGGTATGTATATGTGTGTGCACATATATGGGTTCACACACTGTGTGGACATGTATGGGTGCATGTTTATGTGCAAGGGCATGAGCACAGGTGTGTGACATTTAGACATTTCTGTGACAAGTAGACATTTCTCTTTTGTCATTTACTCTTGGAAGGACAAAATTAAGATTTTTTTTAATTTCTAAAGCAGAATTTATCAAAAGCACAGTTATGGTTGTATTTCAGATCTCCGCCCAGAAGGGAGACACTATCAAGGCTTAGATGAGCATGAACGGCCTCTTCTTCTATTGGTGGCTTATGCACTGAGATTCCATCAACAAAATTTCCAGGTCCTGAGAGGCTAGCACACACCAAGGATCAGGAGAAAGCTTCAATTTCTAAGCTTCAATTAGCAAGACCAAAAGACAGTTATAAAGAGTAAGCCAGGGATTCAACACAGACAAAAAAGTTCCCTTTCTCCAATCTGGAGCGAACATTAGTCAGGACCTAGCACAGTAACAAAGCCTGCTACCTCAAACAGCATCACAAGACAGATACGACAGGAATCCCAGACATTTCTGGGCACTTCTATAAGCCCAGGGAATAAACATTCCTCCAAATAAAACGTGTCCACATGCCTATCTCTCTGTCCACGGATGCATTCCAGTTACTAGGCTTCTCTGCCCAAAAGGCAGGCTCCTGACTCCAGCACAGCCTTCCCTAGAAGCCTAGACACTTAGAGCACAGGCCCCTCCAGAGCCAGCTCTGAGGTATGTGAATCCCACCCACTATGGGTCCCTGTGTTCTGAGCTATTTCATCATCTTTTGAAGGGGTCCACTTGTGTTCCATCTACAAACACACTCCTCTGGAAATGAACAGTGCAAGGTCCTACGTGCAAATATTAGCGAACTTTTTTTTGAACAATACACATTTTACAAATTCAAGTGAAATCCAGGTAGACTAGGTCAGTCTTTGTCAGCCAGCCTCTCATATGCACGACAGGAAAGTAGTCAGTTCCTGAAACTACAGGAGTAAGGCACCAGTGACTAAGAGGGTTCATTCCTGCATTCTGGGGGGAAGCCTGAGAGGGACATGTTGAGGCTAAATGCAAGACAGGGCTGCGCCAGTCTGGTAGTTCTCCTAGGCTAAAAAGCCCTTCATGTGGACAGCACATGACATCTGGACATATGTAAGGGTGCACCTGTATCCTCACCCACGAGGAGGATAATGCTTTCAAGGTCACTGCAACCAAAGTGATAAGGACACATTCCCAGGGCCATGCGTGACATGGGCTACAGTTGACTTCCATGCTATACAGAACTACTATTCTTTCTACCCATTGGCTTCTGCTTCATGGGATCATTAGGGGAACTGCCAAGACTGGCACATTCTAAATGTTCATGTGTGGTCCAACCTTCTGCTATAGTCACACCAGAGCATTATATACCAGGAGCATCAGGCCAGTCCAATATGATGGGAAAGGCCCAGAGATGAAGATCCAGATGAAGTAAGTGAGCTGGAAGTCAGGAGAACAGTGGCATGGGGAGCTAGTCACAGACACCAATGTGGAGAGGTTTACAGGTGTTTTCTGAGGGCGTGGAGACTCGGTTTGGGCCCTAAGAAATAAGGCACTGTCACTCAAAGCCAGAGCGCCTCGGTGATCCATGGAGGAGAGACATCCACATAGTCCTCCTCCTGGCTACAAAGCAGGGATGGGGAAACCCCGGAGGTGCCAGCTCAGCTGAGGGAAGCACAGTTCATCTCTGAGTCCTCCTGGCTGCCACTTGCTACATCCTCTAGTTCCAGTTCATCGGGGCTGTCGGGGATGCTGGGCTCACTGGAGCACTGGCGGTGTGGTGGCGGGAAGCTTGGTGGCAGGAGCAGGTGCTTGTCCTCGCTGCCAGCCTCCTCCCCTAACCCTGAGTGCATCATGGTGGCCATAGCCAGCAGCTGGATGTCTGAGTGGGCATTGGCCACGGTGTGCCGCCGCACACTGCCACACTTCTCCAGGTACGCCTCTCCTTCCTGCTCTGTTAGCGGAGTCAGGGCCATCTCATTCAGTGGCCGGCCAACCGAGGTCATCAGAGAGTTGTAGTTCAGGACAGTCACCTTGGGCCGGACCCTGGAATGCCTCCTGGCTACAAGAGAAAAGGCAGCAATGTCTATGACTGGAGGACAGTAACAACATCTTCTGAGAAGCTTCGCCTCAGATGGAGGAAGAAAGAGGAAGTGTCTCAGTCTCCAGAACAGCTTCAAGTGTCCCTCCGCCCCCCACTGAATCTAAGGAACCCCCTTCCCAACAATGCCACTAGCAGCAAGTCATGTCTCACACCTTTACAACCACGCCTTGTGGCCTGGCTGTAGGGAAACCACAATCACCCTCACAGAAGCTGGACCCAACAGCTTCAGAGGACATGGACTAGAGACAGTCTCTGTTTCTGAGGCGAGGCATCCATCTGCGTGGTAGGGTGTGTGCAGAAGCCAGAGCCAAAAAGAGGACAGGAGGGTTCCCATTTCAGCTGTGACAGAGACTCCCAGGAGCTGGGCGAGCCTCGAGGTGGGGAAGAGATACATTGAAGGCAACACACGGATATGAACTGCACTGAGAGGATGTTAAGATGTTACATGTGCTAAAATATGAGACAGATTAGCCAGAGCAGGGTGTCCAGGCAGAGCACAGAGTGGGAGCAGGGGCCAGTGCCAGGGAGAACACAGGAGAAGCTGAGGGAATGCAGAGTCAATGTGTGTAAGTGAGACCCACTGCATCTCTGGCTGAAGGATTTTCATGGGCCTCAACCTGCTGGAATGAGCCCAGGAAAGGTCTCTTGGGTTTTCTGGACATGATCCATTTTTCAGTGCAGTCAAGTCAGTGAAGGGTTCTACTGGCAGTGAATTAACAAAAGGCCACTTTGGCTGCAGCTGAAAAGAGCTGAGAATTGAAGCCAGACTGAGACTGAGACAGTCTTGGGGAGTGGGAATGAGGGGTGGAGAACCATGCTGTCTTAGCCTTCAGCAAACACTTCCATAGCTACACTTTGCAAAATTACCTGCTGAAAAGAAGAGGTGCACAAATTTGATTGGGGGCGCAGGGGTGGGGGGAGGCCAAAAAGCTTGTGTGGAGGGTGGGGGTCCAAGCCCAGCTGCAGCTATGTGTTAGGTGCCCTACAAGTGCTAGGCACTGTGCCCAAAGGGAGATAGTTCACCAACAGCATCTCCTCCCGGTGTGTTGCAGAAGAGAAACGTGAAGTCTGCACTCACAATTACTTACTCAGTTAAATATTCAAGTCTGGGGCCCACAGCAGAGCTGTTTGTGAACTTCACAAGCTGGAAAGAGGTCAGGTCATTTGAGCAACAGTAATGGGGCATGAACGGAAAACTTCTGGCCTGCTGGGAGACCTAACATTTGAGTGGCTCAGGGTCCATGACCTGGCCAAGGACTACTCCTAGCCAAGCAGGGCCAACTTAAGCCATGCTGAAGAGATAGGGAGAATTATTATCCCTTTAATGAGACACCTTATTTTCCATCCCAGAAGTCTCACCCCTAACACAGTGCCTGAAGTTCAGCTGGGGGATTAGGTTTGAATCCTTACCTTTGCATGACAAGAACTTTACTGACTGAAGCTCCTCTTTAACCCCCAAGAGAGAGATCTTGAAGAGAGAGCACTTCAGCAAGCTGTGCTTACTGGGGAATGGTAACACTCAACACACACAGACCTCTCTAGGGCCTGGGGTACAAAGAAGAATGTGTCCCAGGCCTTGTACAATTCTAAGGGGAGGACAAGCAAATCATGGCAGAACAGCATGACAAGGGTTTGGGGTCCATGGAAAGATTAGTAGGTGACCTCACACCTGGAGGAAGAGTGAGGACAGGCTGCCCCTAAGGAGCCCATAACACAACATTGTAATTCCTTTAGCCACCCATAAGGCTGCACTTCCGGGTACGGAGGCCAGCATACATATCCCAGGTGCACATGCATGAGTTGCCCGCTATCTGCGTCACCAGCGTTTGACGTAGAAGCCCCTGTGCGCAGGGCGTGGTGCCACCCGTCACCAGCGTCTGACGTAGACACGTCTTTCCCCTCATGCGCATGTGCTGGGAAACCTTTAAAAGCTAAAGGCGCCATTCCTCCCTCTCTTTCTCACCCTGTTCACCATTCCTCACGGGCCCGTTTGCACATATCTTTNATGCGCATGTGCTGGGAAACCTTTAAAAGCTAAAGGCGCCATTCCTCCCTCTCTTTCTCACCCTGTTCACCATTCCTCACGGGCCCGTTTGCACATATCTTTAATAAACCTATACACGTGGGTTCGTTTGTGTCTCACGGAATATTACTGGATTACTGGATTATTAAACATGGCATGGCATTGCTTGGCCCCGCCCTAAGCACTGTTTCTTCCCCCTGCTCTCTCTCAGGAGAAAGCCAGAGCTGGTGTTCCAGCCACATGCAGGTCACAGAAGGTGGGTAACTAGCACCAGACCGCACAGCTGAGCCCTGGCCTAGTGGTCACCAAGGGCCCTCTCTGTCCACGTTGCCTCCGCTCTTGCCATGCAGTGATTTGCCGGAGAGGCCTACAGCTAGCTCTTCCCTCTGCTTTCTGGAAGAATATTTTGGTTTCCAAGATGGTGCTGGCAGAGCCAAGGTCACACGAGCCTCATGGTTTGCCAAGTGTCCTGGCAGGCAGTGCTTCCTTGGTGAGCTGCCAGTCACCACAGCTAATCCTCAGAAGTCAGCAGAATAGTGACTCTATCAGTCAACCCTGCCTGGCTCCTTAGCGAGCCTGAAAACCAAAGGCTGGGACCTGGGCGGACTGGCAGCTTCTCACCCTTTGGGCTCATTATATTCTCCCTTTCTTCTTTGCACCAGAGACAGCAGAACCATGCCCCCCAGAGAAAAGGGAGTGGAGTCTCCCATTGAGGGACTGGCTGTGACTGTCTTCCTAGAGCCTTCTGAGACGTGAAGACTGGGCTTTCTTTGCAAGGGGGGGCACTCTTGCAGGGAGAGGCTGGTCTGCCACCTCAGCTGGCCCCCACTCTCAGGCCACTTCCCCCTTCCTCCTTGACTTTCACAAGGTAGGGCCAGCAGAGCCTTTATTCCCTCCTCACAGGCCGCCAACTGAGCCAGGAATTCATCCCTGTGGAAGCCAGCAACGCCAATTCCTTTCAGATTCCTAGAGAGGCAAAGCCTGTGTAGGGAGGTCTTTTGTTGGAGATTGGCTCCCCAACAGGCCTTTGATCTTCTTGGCTCCCAGAATGCCCCTGCCTACCAAAGCCATTGGGAGTTCCTGCTCTAGGCCAGAGCTGAAAGGCTCAGGCGGGCTTTGTCATGCAGAGAAGCTAGTGTCCAGCTACAGGGACAGTTACAGAGGGCCCCAGGGATACAAAGGAGGGAGGCTGTGGGAGGCTAGGGCTTTTGTGAAAAAGGAATCTAGCCCGCTAATGTTTGCTGCAGAGGAGGGGCCCTGAGAGGCTCAGAAACCCCAGGCAGCTCAGGAATTTGGGTAACTTGAAAGGTAGCACTTAGGTCAGGCCTGAACTGTGGTTTTGTTGTTGTTCTCTTAGCTTCACTGTGGCCCTCCTCACCTGATACTGCCCTTGTCCTCTTGTAAAAAAAAAAAATTTGGAGCAGAGGGCTTGCATACGTGTGCATACCACACGTGTGCGCACGCGTGCAAGTTTCATTTGGGGCCCTAGATTAGATCACTTATCCGTTGTTCTAAAGCAAGACCCCCGTCTTGGTACAGCTCCAGGTCCAGCAAGTCATTGCCCCAGCATCTCTGGAGTCAAAGATGCAGGGACACAGGGTAAGTACCTTTCTAGCCTGCAAAGGTGGAGCGTTTCTCAGAGTAACAGTAGCACCACCCTCCTCCAGCCACGCACACCAGCCAACAGCTTGGACAGGTGTGTGCAGCATGGCCACTGGCTGAGTGGCTTTTCAGATGATGTCCCAGCTGCCCTGACAATCTCATGCTGTTCTGGGCTCCAAAGCCACAGCAGAGCCCTGCCTCAGATAAGAGGATCTTTCATGATCCCGATGTGACTCTTAAAATTGTTTCATTGTCCACTTTTTAAAAATTGTGTGTGTGTGTGTCCCCCAATGTATGGATATGTGCACCTGAGTGACTGTGCTCACAGAAGTCAGAGGTATTGTAATCTCCTTAAGCTGGAGTTACAGCAGCTTGTGGTGGCTTCTAGAAACTGAACTTGGGTCTTCTGTAAGAGCAATATGTGTTCTTAACCTTTGAGCCTTTCTCCAACCCCTCAGTTACTGAACTAATACCCCTCTGCCCCACACTGAATGGATGCTCCTTTCACCATCAGAAGAGGTCTCTGTCCCCAAAGGGTAGGGAAGGTCACCTCAGTTTTTAACATGCAGAAGTCTGTGATGAAATGTTGGCCTGGGACACCTTCTGGACTAAAGAAAAGAAGGGCAGGATCACTGGTACTACTGTTCCCTAATGAACTCGTGTCCTCAATGCTGATAGTGGTGGACTATCAAGGGCAGCTGCAGAAGCTCCAACATCTTAGCTTTGGGATCCTACCTCAAAGAGCCCCGTGACATTAGTGCTTATAAAGCAGGGATGGTGACCCTGCTCCACAGCCCACCCAGCACACTGCCAATGATTTGGCCCGTACCCAGTGCTCTTTCTTGCCACTGGTGACTCTGAATCTCTGAAGCACGTGAATCAGTTCCTCATGTGCTCCATCCTCTGGACCTCCCGCAACCCCCTAGACCTCCCAGTGATCCTTCCTGACGACTCCCTCCCTCTTGTTAACTCAGCTAACTCCTGAACATCGCACATTTCCCCAGACAGCTCACTTCCTCCAGGGAGCCTCCCCCCCCCCGTGTTCTGTCCGGGTGGTCCCAGTGCTTCCCGGCAGGGCATCCATATACAGATGAGTCGCTGCATCCACTTCGCCTGCACCGGACAGACGGCGGGCAGGAATAGATCCTATTTGTCACATCTGCAGCAGCACACAGGAGAGTCTGAAGACACAGCTGCTTAGATTATTCATCAATGGGATAAAAGTAGTTTTTAAACTGCTCAAAAGAGGATCATGGCCACCCTCTGTCCCTTTTAAGACAAAGTCCCTTTCAAAAACAAGCACCGGGCTGGCAAAATGGTTCAACAGGTAAAGGTGTCTGTCACCAAGTCTTTCAACCTACATGATGGAGAAAATGGCCTCCCACAAGCTGTTCTCTGGCCTCTATACTTGGGTTGTGGCAGGTATGGATGGACATGTGTGTGCATGCACACACATGCACATGAGTGCACACACATGTGCATACACACATAGACAAACAAACAAATAAATAAAATATACTTTAAAAACCACACTATTCTTCATACAAGAATAAAGTCAGGGCTGGAGAGATGGCTCAGAGGTTAAGAACATTGACTGCTCTTCCAGA